>ML372041.1:0-20520 GCA_005239525.1 Nicotiana knightiana | reverse complement strand
AAAATGGCAGCAGAATACACTATGCACACTTGTGAAAAGAATTTAACTTAGTTGAGAACTTCCATATAACACCAGTTTTGATAAAAGCTTAGAGAGATGAAAATATTCAATACCTATAGTCAAAGACCTGGGAACTTGCCCTTACATCCTTCATAACTGACACCATATCTAGGTACGGGTCCGAACAAGACAACTAGAAGTCAGGGTGAAAGAAGTTGATGCAAGGAAAAAACCAATATTAGCATCAAAATTAGCAAATTAGATGAAAGTCAAGATATGAAATCCAAGTAAACTGATAGCTCCACGCTGGGGTTGTGCCCGCATGTGACACATTCGGTAGAATCAAGGACGGACTCGCTCACCATGAAGATCCAAGTCAGCATGGGTAGCGTTATTGCTAGTTCTACTTGTATTCTGATTCAATAAAAAGAATTTGTGAGGTTCCAAGGAAGTGATAGCTCAGGTAGTGTGGCAAAACAGTGTACACCAGTGCACAAATAGAAGAAGAAGCTCATGTAACCTCCGTCCATTGTTGCAACTCCAAATAGAACTGGAACTTGACGCCAACATAGCAACACCATTCCAATCATCAGGGGAAAAATAAACACAGTACTAATTGCATAGTGGAGTCCCACAACAAAAACCTCAGAACCAACCCAAAACCTAAAAGCATGCTTCATTCCCCAAAAATTGCACCAAGAATCTCACCAGCTTCCAATTTCATCGGAGTCCCACATGCCGTAATACACAAGAAAACGGTCAAGGATGAGAAGGAAAGCAAAGATATCAACATTGAGAAACCAAGGTAACTAGCAGAAGATCACAAAAAGCAGAGCACGGAAAAGGGAAGTCTGTGACTGCGACAACTATTAGTAAAGGGTAATTGGTAAGATACCATGACTATGTATAGGGTAGAGGGTAACTAGCCACAATCCACCAGAAGGCCTTTCTTCTATGAACATTACCAAGACCTGATCAACCAATGCCAATGATGAAATACAAAGAACCAAATCTAATCAACAAAGATAGAGGAAACAGATCTAATAACAAACTGGATCTCAGACCCAAAAAGAGAAAAATCAAAGAACTCCCAAAGCCAGACTGCTCGCTTGAATCGCTCAACTTCTTAACGGAAACTATATTCCAACAGCTGCAAGCACAGAGAGAAGGAACAGTTAAGTGCAAAGTTGGTGAAACCCATGCCACCTAGGAAATCACTAGATTTTACAGACGAGAGATCGAAAAAACCCCTTTTTTTAAAGCTTGACAATACTTGGATTGCAGTGCAAGCACTTGACACCAACCTCTGAAATTTCAAAATCTAATGCTCTATCACTGTCACCATGTGGTCTACACATCCATCCAACAAACAAAAGCAAGCTGGCATGATAAACGAAAGAAAACAGAAGCAGAGAAAAAAGACATGCAGCAAGAACACCAAAAGCAGAGTAGCACTTTATGGGGCAATATCAAAAGATCCAGATTTGAGTTTAAGTACTCATCAGGTGTCCATAACCGTAGGAGATCTCTCTCATAAGTTGGATAATTGAAGAACATAAGCATCTGGACTGAAAAGAAAAAAAATGGCAGCAGAATACATTATAAACACTTGTGAAAAGATATATCTCAGCTAACAATTTCCGTATTACCAGCAGTGTTGACAAAGAGAGAAGGGAATCACTATAATTAGGGAAGGAAACTAGAACGAAAATCTCAATAATTAGAAGTACTACAGAAACCTCAACGCAGATCGGCAAGGAAAAAAGCGGCTCCACTGAAAGTCGAATTCAGTGCTCTAAGGCCCAATGGCTGCAAGCACAAATAGGAGGTAACATGTAAGTGAAAAGCTGGATAACCCGGAACCACTAGGAAATCAGAAGAGATGCCAGAGACTAAGATTGAAAAACCCCCTTTCTTGAAGCCTGACAATATCAAGATTGCAATGCGAGCACCAAAAAGACTAAGAAACCATGTGTAACGCATACTGGATCACCAACCTTTGAAATTCAAAATCCAATCCTTAATTACTGTGTCACCATGTGGTCTACACATCCACCCCACAAACAAAAACAAGTTGGCGTGATAAACAAAAGAAAACAGTAGCAGAGAAGATATGTAGAGAGAAAACCAAAAGTAGAGGAGCACTTTATAGGGCTATCAAATGATCCAGATTTGAGATGGAGTACTTATCAGGTGTCCATAACTATAAGAGAGATCTCATTAGTTGGATCATCGAAGAACATAAGCATCTGGAATGAAAACTGAAAATGGCAACAAAATACGCTATACACACTTGCGAAAAGAGTTATCTCAGTCAACAATTTCCCTATACCAGCAGTTTTGACAAAGATAAGGGAATCATTATAATTAGCGAAGAAAACTGGATTGAAAATCTCAATACTCATAGAAGCCTAAACTACAGAGACCTCAATGACCAGCAAGGAAAACAAGGCGGCTCCATCACGGAGGAATTCACTTCTCTAGGGCCCAATGGCTGCAAGCACAAACAGGAGATAGTAAGTGAAAAGCTGGTGAAACCCATACCACTAGGAAATCACAAGAGATGCCGGAGACTAAGATTGAAAAACCCCCTTTCTCGAAGTCTGACAATATCAAGATTGCAACGCAAGCACCAAAAAGACCAAGCAACCATGTGTAACATCCTGGATCACCAACCTTGGTAATTTCAATATCCAATCCTTAATTACTGTCACCATGTGGTCTACACATCTACCCAACAAACAAAACAAGTTGGCGTGATAAACAAAAGAAAACAGTAGCAGAAAAGATATGTAGCGAGAAAACCAAAAGTAGATGAGCACTCCATGGGGCTACCAAAAGATCCAGATTTGAGATTGAATACTTATCAGGTGTCCAACCAGGCGTCCATAACCATAAGAGAGATCTCACAAATTGGATAATCGAAGAACATAAGCATCTGGACTGAAGATGAAAAATGGCAGCAGAATACACTACAAACACTTGTGAAAAGATTTATCTCAGTTGACAATTTCTGTATCAACAGCAGTTTGGACAAAGAGAGAAGGGAATCACTATCATTAGGGAAGGAAACTGGAATGAAAATTTCAATAATTATAGAAGTCTGAACTACAGAAACCTCGACGCAAATCGGCAAGGAAATATGCGGCTACATGAAAAGACGCATTCACTGCTCTAAGGCCCAATGGCTGCAAGCACAAATAGGAGGCATCATTTAAGTGAAAACTGGTGAAACCCGTACCACTAGGAAATCAAAAGAGATGCCAGAGAACAGATTCGAAAACCCCCTTTCTCGAAGCCTGACAATACCAAGATTGCCTTGCAAGCACCAAAAAGACCAAGAAACCATGCATAGCGCATGCTGGATCACCAACCTTTGAAATTTCAAAATCCAATCCTTAATTACTGTCACCATGTGGTCTACACATCCCCACAACAAACAAATACAAGTTGGCGGGATAAACAAAAGAAAACAGTAGCAGAGAAGATATGTAGCGAGAAAACCAACAGTAGAGGAGGGGGCTTTCAAAAGATCCAGATTTGAGATTTGAGTACTTATCAGGTGTCCATAACAATAAGAGAGATCTCATCAGTTGGATCATCGAAGAGTCTGGAATGACTGAAAATGGCAGCAGAATATGCTATACACACTTGTGAAAAGATTTAATCTCAGTTGACAATTTCCGTATACCAGCAGTTTGACAAAGACAAGTAATCACTCTGATTAGGGAAGAAAATTGGAACGAAAATCTCAATAATCATAGAAGCCTAAACTACAGAGACCAACGGAGACCTCAATGATCGGCAAGGAAAACAAGGCGGGGCTCCATGCAAGGAGGAATTCACTTCTCTAGGGCCCAATGGCTGCAAGCACAAACAGGGGGTAACAGTAAGTGAAAAGCTGGTGAAACCCAGGAAATCACAAGAGAAGCCAGACACAAGATTGAAAAGCCCCCTTTCTCAAAGCCTGACAATATCAGGATTGCAATGCAAGCACCAAAAAGACCAAGAAACCGTGTGTAACGCGTACCGGACCACCAACCTTCGAAATTTCAAAATCCAGCCCTTAATTCCTGCCACTGTGGTCTACACATCCATCCCACAAACAAAAACAAGTTGGCATGATAACCAAAAAAAAACAGAAGCAGAGGAGATTAAGGAGCACCAAAAGTGGAAGAGCACTTTATGAGGCTATCTAAAGATGCAGAATTGAGTACTTATCAGGTTCCCATAACGTGAAGAGATCTCAGCAGCCGTATCATCGAAGAACATAAGCATCTGGAATGAAAACTAAAAACGGCAGCAGAATACACTATACATGCTTGTGGAAAGGATAATCTTAATTGAGAGCTTCCATATAACAGCAGTTTTTGACAAAGCTGAGAGACACGAAAATCTTCAATACCTCTTAAGCCTAAGACCAGAGAACTTGCTCTGCATCTTCCCGAACACAAGCACCAAAGCAATACAGTTAGTCCTTCAGAATCACTTGCCCCCCTTAGATCAATCTTAATACTCATCCATTGAAAACTACACCACCTATGATGAAATCCACCGGATGACTAAACAAATATACATTGACGAAGTCAAGGAAAAATAAGTTGATGCGAGAATAAGACAATATTAGCATCAATATTAGAATATAAGATGCAAGACGTCAAATCCAAACCGATAGCTCCATACTGAAGTTGTGCCCTGCTTGTCTTGTGACGCATAGGGCTAGAACAGATGAGGGACTCATTCATCTGAAGATCCAAGTCAGTGGGGAGAAAAATTGCTTGAGGCTTCAGAGTAGCAATAGCTCAGATAGTATGGAAAGAAGTGTACACTACCGTAACTTCTCAAAATAGGAGGAGCTCATGTTGAATCAAAGATAGAATAATCCCTCTATCCATAGTTACAACTCCAAATCGAACATGAACCTGATAAAAAAAACTAAATAGCAAGATACTCCCCCACCGTCAATGGAAAAAATAAACGCAGTACTAATTGTGCAGCGAAGACTCACAACAAAAATATCAGAATTGCACAAAACCTGAAAGCATGCTTGATTCCCTCGAAATTGCATCTAGAGTGGATCTCACCACCTTTCAATTTCTTAACATCGAAAATCAAAGGATTGCAAATGCAAACAAGAAACCCACATATCGTAATAACTCAAGGATGACAACATAAAAGATAAACCATACTAGGGACGAAAGCAACCATATGAACATAACCAAGGTAACTGGCCGAGGTCACAACAAGAAGCACGAAAAAGAAAATTCACAAAACGCTGTTTATAAAGGGTAATCAGCGAGATACCATGACTATGAGTAGGATGAAGGTACTAGCTACAATTCCATGAAAAGAGATCACCCACCAGAAAGTCACCATAGAGAAGACTCATCAAAACCACTGGAAGCCCTTAGGATCATTCTCCTATAATTGTTACCCAGACCTGATCAAACATTGGCAACATTGACAAACAAACAACCCTCTCTAATCAACAAAAAAGAAAAAGAAAACAGAAATAATTGCAAATTGAATGCGCACACAAAAAGAGAGAAAGAAAACTCAAAAGGACTCCCAAACCCTGCCATTTGAATTGCTTGGGTCGAGCTTATTCTCAAAACAGTCGGATCATAGAATTGCAGATCAGAAACCTACATCGCACATAAAATACAGCAAATCGAAAACAAATAATAAGAAACAGATAAAGTACCAAAGGAAAGCAACAGTATGAAGATAGCGAGTACTGGTGGTGACTGAGCTAAGAAATCAAAACCAATATCAACGCTCCATGAAAACAAGAATTCATTGCACTCAAAGACCCAATGGCTGCAAGCACAGAAAGAAGGGAATAGTTAAGTGCGAAACTCATACACCTAGGAAATCACCAGAGATGCCAGAGACAAGATTGAAAAACCCCTTTTTCTCGAAGCCTCTGACATTGATCTGTAAACAACATGCAGAGGAGCGCATTCTGGACACCAACCTTAGAAATTTCCAAATATAATCCATCCAACAAAACAGGCGTGGTAAGCAAAAGAAAATTGGAGCAGAGAAAACTAGTAGCGGAACACCAAATATAGAGAAGCACTTTACGCGGCAATCTAAAGATTCAGAATTGAGTACTTATCAGCCAACCGTCACTTATTCCTTTAGAACCACTTGCACCATGTACCCTTGAAAAGTGACATCAAAACCTACGAATGAAATCCACGACGACCGGACCAAATAAGCATTGAAGAAGTCAAGGAAAACGAAGTTGATGCGAGAATAAGACAACATTAGCACATAAGATGCAAGATATCAAATCCAAACCGATAGCTCCATATCGAAGTTGTGGCCTGCTTGTGAAACATACCGCACCTGGATCTCATGTTAAATCAGAGACGGAATAATCTCTCTGACCATCGTTACCAACTAGAACTGGAACCTGATCGCTAACATAGCACATCCTCTCCGATCAATCAATGGAAAAAATAAACATAGAACAAATTGCATCGGGAAAATCTCACAACAAAAACCTCAGAATCGCCCAAACCTGAAAGCATGCTCTGATTTCCCCAAAATTGCATCTAGTCAGGCTTCCAATTTCTCAATCAAAGGACTGCAATTCAGAGAAATCCTCATACTGTATAATACAAGAAAACAAGAATGAAAACCACTAACCTACATCCCGCCAGGGACGAATTAGAAGCGCAATTGAAACCAAAACAAACTGGGATGGAGAAATTGGCTTGGAGGCGAGTCTATTTATAAGGTTGTGAGGCTGGGATGGACGGTCGAGATTAAGTGATGAAGATAACGCGTTGCGGGACACAGCGGATGTATTTGGACCAGGAATATTTCAAAGGCGGTGGATAAAGTGGATTAGGTCGGTATCTTTTTTTAAGTATTAAATTTAGCAATATTTTTGCATTAACTACTACGTGGTCCCACAAATAATATTTGTTAAAGGCTTTTTTCAGGAAAAAAACTGCAACGGGAATAAAACTTTTGTTTTCTAAACGACAAAATACAATTAATTGAGTTACGTTTTCGATTTATCGGAGAACTTGTTATTTTTCTTTCAAGATTACTTTCCTTTAATTTTTGGCTTGGACACAAATTATGATAAATTAAAAGTTATCATTTAAAATAATATTGGAATGTTATCAAATAAAAATGAGATAGCAAATAAATCTATCTAGATAACTTGGCATCACTAGAATTGCTATTTACTTTTTATTGTAAATTTTTTTGGGATCTATATTTAATTTTCAAGATCAGACTTTTATCACGTAAAATCACCCAATATCATATTACAACTTGAGTTTCTCTTTAGTGTCTTATACATATTCTTCAATTTAGTTTCTTTATCGATTGATTCAATTGTAAATTCGCGGTGGTGTTTCGCTCAACTTTTCTTGCTTTTATCAACTTGGAAAACTAAGTTTTTAAACATAGCCGCAGAGCCACATTAGCCTCGTCAACATTAAACTTTAACCCTAATCATGCAATGCAATACACTATCCTTCCCATAAAAATTAAAAAATAAATTGATCAAATACAGAGAAACTTTATCTGAGGAACTACTAATGACAAGAAAAAGCTTCATCTCATTAATTGGAATACCTTTACAATGCCTAAACAATTAGGGAGGCTTGGCATAAAAAATATTAATTCTAAGAACATGGCGCTTCTAAGTGGGCTAACATGGCGAATTCTAACCAATCCCATGGCCCCTTGGCAAATATGCTCAACAAAAAATATGGATAAAAAAAATCAATAATCCGTTGTTCATTTGGAAAAGCATCCCCAAAGGATGGGCTACATGCTCTAAAGGCATTCTCTGGCTTCCAAGCCAAAACTCAAATCTTAACATATGGGATACTCGTTGAATTCCCAACTATCCTAAATTGAGAAATTGTATAGAGGGACGCTTCCAAAAAAATTAAAATGATCTTAAGGTCAAAAATATCCTTCATAATGGTATTTGGAACTTAACCACAATTTTCTTCGAATGTCAACTTTCATTATTAATAATATAAATATCATCCCACAACCCTTCAAATAAGGTAATAATGACAAACTAGTATGGATTTTAAACAACAATTGGGGTCTTCACAACTAAAATATGCTATCAACTGATGTATAGTTTTCCCCCGGTGGAACTGGACTTCAACTGGATGTGGAAGTTACAATGCCCTAATAAAATCAAATTCTTTCTATGGTAGTGTCTCCATAATAGAATCTCATGTCGCCAATACCTCTATCACATAGGACTAAATATTGATCCTTTATGCACTATCTGCCGTAATGATGTGGAAAGCATAACTCATATTTTCTTAAACTGCCATAATGTCAGAGGTATTTGGAAATCTCTTAACATCAACACCAATAATATTGTTGGTACCAATTATTGGATTATCAATTTAAGAGACTTAAATCCTTCATTAAAATCGACTAATGTTGTATGGACTGACATACTCCCTTTCCTATTATTGGGTATCTGGATTTTCAGGAATAAAAACAACTCGAATAATACAAAATTTCCACCTATTCTAAAAAACATAATGGGTCAGGCCCAGAAATTCCTCTTTCTAAATTCCTCAAGCGAATCAGTCCAACACAAAATATCTATCAAGATAAGTTACCATGCACCAAGGTTGTGAGGCTGGGATGGACAGTTGAGATTAAGCGATGAAGATAACGCGTTGCGGGATATAGCGGATGTATTTGAACCAGGAATATTTCAAATGCGGTGGATAAAGTGGATTAGGTCAGTATCTTTTTTGAGTATTAAATTATGCAATATTTTTGCATTAACTATTACGTGGTCCCACAAATAATATTTGTTTGTAAAGGCTTTTCTCAGGAAAAAAATTACAACCAGAATAAAATGTTTGTTTTCTAGACGACAAAATACAATTAACTCAGTTACGTTTTTGATTTGTCGGAGAACTTATGTTATTTTTCTTTCAAGATTACTTTCCTTTAATTTCTGTCTTGGACGCAAATTATGATAAATTGAAAGTTATCAATAAGATAATATTAGAATGTTATCAAATAAAAACGAGATAGCAAATAAATCTATCTATCTATCTATCTCTATATATACTAATCCTAGGGTACGCGCTTTGCGCGTGTACCTATATCAATAAATATGTAATTTTTAAAAATTACGTAAGTATTATTAAATAATAATTTGAGTTGTTGAATAAATATTAAAAAATATAAGTTCCTAAAAATAATGAATATTAATCTCACTAAGTTAGCTCAAAGAAAACGAAGAAATCATACTTCAGGTAAGTCTTTCTATGTCTTATGATGATTTATAAGGAGTGAAATATCTTATGAAGATAATTGTTATCTTTGTTATCGAAGACTATAAACAAATAACTAAAAAAATATTTTTGCCATAAATATTTACGATAATAATAAATTGGAAATTTGAATCATTTGATCTTTTCTAAATTTTAGAGGGAGGGGGTAGAACTATAATTCCTAGAAAAATATAGATAAATAACAATTTTAATTATTAAATGACTAATATTGAATTATAAGAAATCCTATACTAAAATATATAGGAAGCTATTATTTATTGGAATAAATATAAATAGAAGAAATAATAATAATAATAATAATGACAACGTCTTTTGATACCTTTTGTCTTATGTTACATCTTTAATGCTTTAACTTAGCATTTTTAGCTATTTAACTTTTAATACTATATTAAAATAAATTTTGCTTTATTTTCTTATTTCTTTCATGGCCGATGCTCTTCTTGTGAAAATAAATTTATGTACCTTAAAAGTTTTATCAACTCGACAAATATTTTTTCTTACATAATGGTTTTGAAAAAGATGAATTAATAATTTTTCTAATTTATCAATTCAATGACTTAATGATTGTTGAGATTTCATGCTTTTATGACTAGAAGATATAAATTATTTTTTAATTTATTTTCCTACCCGAACAATATATTATTCTCTTTATTAATTTTTTTAATATTTAAAAGTATATTTAATAATTAAAATATATAATTAGTCCATACAAGATTTCTTACTTCTAATATTACATCTTGTTATAATTATAAGTTCCCCAATAAGAAGAATGAATGTGAAACATGTTTCTATTGAAATTGTCGTCGGTTATACAAAGAAAAGAAAAACTAATATTACTCCTATTACCCCAAATAATATCTACTTTAAACTCCTTAATATTAGGACTTTATACATAATTCAAATAAGGAAAGATTTAATAATTAAAATTTTAATTAATTTTAAAGTTCTAAATATTATGATAATAACTAAATTACAATTTTGTCTAATGTAAAGTTTATTTTTAAATGGTAAAAAGGCGAACAATATTTTGTGATATTTTGCTAAGGGCCTTCTTACTTTTAATATACTATAGATAGATAGATAGATATAGATATAGTTGTAGATGTAGATATATATATATATATATAAGTGTAAATACGAAAAAGAATTAAGTTACGTGCTTTACGCGTGTAACTATATCGTTGAGTATTAGATTTTTAATATTTTATAAATATTATTAAATAATGCATATTTGAAATGCAATTGTCGATTGACTTTTTAAAAGTTTTTCTAGAATAATTAAATTTTCCTAATATTTATTATTTGAAATCAACTAAAGTTTTAATAATTAATTTCTTCCTAATTTGAATTATGTAAGAAACTCCTAATATTTGGGTATTTAAAACCAAATAATACTTTACTTGAATAAATTCTTTCTTGATTTAATTAATTATTAAATAATTTATTCTTTTTGTTATGTTTCTTACGTCTATTGTTATTTTTGTTGCTTAACCGAAAAAGAGTGTTAGTTTTAAATGATAGTCTTTTAGCTCACTATATGTATTTTATTGGATATATAGAAATTAGAAAAATTAATAGGACGTCATATTAGCTATGTTACCTTATTGAATAAGAGAGTGATTATATAAGGTAAAAATTAAATTGATTTTGACTTCCTAAATTTTAGGATTTCATATTAATTTCGAAAAGTCCTAAATATTAGAGAAATATCATGAATGACAACTTTGTACAGTGTGAAATTTATTTTTAAAGGGTAAAAAAGGCGAACGACATTTCGCTAAGGGCATTCGTGCTTTTAATATAGTATAGATACAGATATATATAGATAGATATATAAAGGAGGGAGTTGGAAAGATAACTTGACATCACTAGAATTGCTATTCATTTTTTTTTTTTTTTAAATTTGGTATATTTAATCTTCAAGATCAGACTTTATCACGTAAAATCACCCAATATCATATTACAACTTGAGTTTCTCTTTAGTGTCTTATACATATTCTTCATTTAGTTTCTTTATCGATTGATTCAGTTGTAAATTCGCGGTGGTGTTTCGTTCAACTTTTTTTGCTTTTATCAACTTGGAAAACTAAGTTTTTAAACATAGCCGGCAGAGCCACGTTAGCCTCATCAACATTAAACTTTATCCCTAATCATGCAATGCAATACACTATCCTTACCATAAAAATTAAAAAATAAATTGATCAAATACAAAGAAACTTCATCTGGGGAACTACTAATGACAAGAAAAAGCTTCATCTCATTAATTGAAATACCGTTACAATGCCAAAACAATTAGGGCTTGGCATAAAAAATACTAATTCTAAGAACATGGCGCTTCTAAGTGGGCTAACATGGCAAATCCTAACCAATCTCATGGCCCCCTGGGCAAATATGCTCGTCAAAAATATGGATTAAAAAAAATAAGAATCCGTCATTCATTTGGAAAAGCATCCTCAAAGGATGAGCTACATGCTCTAAAGGCATTCTCTGGCTTCCAAGCCAAAACTCAAATCTTAACATATGGGACACTCTTTGAATTCCCAACTATCCTAAATAGAGAAATTGTATGGAGGGACCCTTCCAAAAAAAATGAAAACAATGTTAAGGTAAAAAATATCCTTCATAATGGTATTTGGAACTTAACCAAAATCTTCTTCGAATTACCAACTTTCATTATTAATAATATAAATATCATCCAACAACCCCTCAAACAAGGTAATAATGACAAACCAGTATGGAATTTAAACAACAATGGGGTCTTCACAACTAAAACATGCTATCAACTGATGTATAATTCTCCCTGGTGGAACTGGACTTCAACTGGATATGGAAGTCACAATGCCCCAATTAAATCAAATTCTTTCTCTGTCAGTGTCTCCATAAATAGAATCCCATGTCGCCAATACCTCTATCACATATGACTAAATATTGATCCTCTATGCATTATCTGTCGTAATGATGTGGAAGGCATTACACATATTTTCTTAAACTGCCATAATGTCAGAGGTATTTGGAAATCTCTTAACATCAAAACCAATAATATTGTTGGTACTAATCATTGGATTATCAATTTAAGGGACTTAAATCCTTCATTAAAATCGACTAATATTGTATAGGCTGACGTACTTCCTTTCCTATTATGGGGTATCTGGATTTCCAAGAATAAAAACAATTCGAATAATACAAATTTCCCACCCATCCTAAAAAATATGGGGCAGGCCCAAAAATTCCTCCTTCTAAATTCCTCAAGCGAATCACTCCAACACAAAATATCGATCAAGATAAGCTGACATGCACCAAGTCAAAATTGGTATAAACTTAATACTGATGGAGCATACAAAAAATGTGATAAAAATTCAGGAATAAGAGGAGAGTTCAGAGATCACACAGGAAGTTGGATCATTGGGTTCCAAAAACAAACTACTATCATCTCTCCCCTATATGCTGAATTGCAGGCAATATACGAGGGGCTCCAAGTTGCCGTAAAATTCAACCTTTTCCCGCTTGAGCTGGAAACAGATTCAACAGAGGCCATCAATGCAATACAACATGACCATATAGTCTTTTCTAACATTGTTTATGCATGCAGATCATTAATGCACCAGCGGGAGGACCTACTGTTTCGACATAACTTCCGTGAAGGTAACCAAGTGGCACATCTACTAGCTAAGGAAGCCACCAGGAAAAACTTTAAGCAATTCAGTCCGGACAGGCCAAAGCTCCATGCAACTCCACCTCTTTTTGTGAAGCTACAACTGACTACGGAACAAGATGGATTCTGCCTTTTTTAAAAAACTTTATCTACTTCTGCTTGTAATATGCTAAGAACATTAAGTAACCAAGATATTGCTTCTGATATTCCACCAATGAGTGGGAACTTTTCACCTACTTGTAACAAGCTAAATGACTTCTAGCTAATATAGTATATACCCTGTTATTATCAAGAAAAAAAAAATCTTGCTTTATCAACGAGAGAAAAACAATTTAGGCCTGTATGTATTTGGTTGTGTATATATTTTCTTTTCTTGCTTTCATATTAGTTGTTTTGTTATAAGATTCATGTAACGACCTGACAAATTGTTTTGAGCTCTACCGCATCGTTTGGCTGTTTGACGCATTGAGTAGCTTCACTTCATGATTTATGACATGTACGTATCGTTCGACGGTTTGACACTCGGAGTTGATTCAAATGGAAAATTCTCAATTCAGAAGTTTTAAGTTGGAGGAGTTGACCAAGGTTTGACTTTTGAGTAAACGACATCAAAATTGGGATTTGAAGGTTCTAATAGGTTCGTATGACGATTTCATACTTGGACTTTTGTTCGAGTTGAGTATCGCGTGGTCCGGGAGCATTTCGACGTGTATTATGGAAAGTTGGTATTTTGAAAGTTTATGAATTTCATAAGTTTGGTTTAAAGTAGATTTTATGGTTAGCGATGCCCATTTGGGATTCCGAGCCTTGGAATAGGTTCATATTGTGATTTATGACATGTACATGAAGTTTGGCGTCATTCCTGACTATTTAAGTGTGACTCGGACACATTCGGCGAAGTTTGATTGTTGGAAAGTTGAAACAAAGAATTTTGATCGTTCATTCGTAGCTTTGATGTTGTTTGATGTGATTTGAGGCTTCGACTAAGTCCGTACTATTTTTTAGGACGTGTTGATATGTTTGGATGGGGTCCCGGGGACCTCGGGTTTGATTTGGATTGAAATCGGAGTGAGAATTGGACTTATGCAATTTATGATGGCATCAGATCTGGTGTAACTGTACCTGCGATGATTTGGTCGCAGGTGCAGAGCCGCAAAAGCGGCCAAGGGGGTTTGCAGGAGCGGTTTTGGGTGAGTTGGGAAGTGGCTGCAGGTGCGAGAGTTTTGTCTGATCTGTGGGCTCTCAGATGCGTATTTTGTTCCGCAGAAGCGGAAATGAACTGGACGGACTGGAGTCCCAGAAGGGGAAGGGCTCCGCAGGTGCGATTGCGCAGGCACAAGGTTTTGACTGCATAAGCGCTCCCGCAAGAGCGAATTGTGAGCCGCAGATGAGCTTGGTCGAAGATTTATGAACTTCCGCACCTGCGATGGTATGTTCGCAGGTGCGGCATTTTTGGTTTGTAGGTGCGGCATTTTTGGTTCGCAGCTACGAGGAATGCTGAGCAGACCCTATTTATTGGAGGGTTGAGTATTTTATTCATATTTTTGAGCTATGAAACTCGGATTTGGGGCGACTATTGAGTGTCATTTTTATCTTCTAACATGAGGTAAGTGATTCCCATTTATTACGAGTTAAATGCATGGTTTATATATAGAATTAAACATGAAAATTTATGAAAATTGTGGGATTTTAAGAAAAAACCTAGAATTTGGTATTTTTGAATTTTGACCACGAAATCAGACATGAAATTGGGGGTAAATTATATATTTGAGTTAGTGATGTTGTGAGTTATTTTGATGTTCGAAAATTTTCGAAATCCGGACACGTGGGCCCGAGGGTTGACTTTGTTGACTTTCGAGCAAAGTTGGGAATTATTATAAATTGATTAATTATGAGTATTTGAGTATATTTTTATTAGTTTTCGCGTTGTTTGACTAGTTTCGGATCGATGGGCATTGGTTTGAGGTGTTAGAGAGGCGTTGGTGCCAGTTATTGAAACTTGAGAGAGAGGTAGGTCTTCTTTCTAACCTTTTAAGGAGAATTTACTCGTAGGTGTTATTCTTGTTATCTGCTACATGTTGTGGGAGTTACGTACGTATGAAGTGAAGATTGTCCGTGCGTATATATTCCTGATTATGTCCGAGTAGGCTTAGATTCACGCCATACTTTAATTGTACTATTTGAGTTATTCTTGTCTATTTTATTATTCTAATTCACATTATGACCGGAGACTAGACTCGCGTAGAGTAATGGACTCGATATTTTATCCATTGACAAGCTACTTGATTAGCCGTAGAAATTGTGCTTCCCTTACGAATTTCTCCCGCATTTTGCATATTCACCAAAAAGTTTTCTTAAATTTCATAACTTGCATGTATATTCGTGAGTGGGGTCAAGGAACCGTTAAAGCTTATTATTCTAATGATATCGGGCCGTTCATCTCGTCAGAGTAACATATTCTTATGGGATCGGGTCGTTCGCCTCGGCAGGATATTATAACTCACTCTTATGGGTTCGGGCTGTTCATCTCGGCAGGATATTATAACACTCTCTTATGGGATCCGGTTATTCGCCTCGGCAGAATAATATAACACACTCTTATGGGATAGAGTTGTTTGCCTCGGCAGTATCATGTATCATATTCTTATGGGATCAGACTGCTAGCCTCGGCAAAATCGTGCGAAATACTTGATGAGGAGTCCACGTACTCATGAGTTTCATGACTTTGAGATGTGGCCGTTGATTTGGTATTGACCATACGTATTCCATATGAGGAGTTATCCGATAATTGAGGATGTTGTGTTCATTTTTCAGTTGTAGACCGTATTATTTGCCTATATCTATACTCATTGTTTATTTACCGTATTTAGTACTTGTCTATTTTATTATCTTTGATTTTCTAGACCACTAGTAAGTGCCAATGTCGACTGCTCGTTACTACCTCTTTGGGGTTGTGTTAGATACTTAATGGGTACACGTTGATTTACGTACGCATGTTGCACTTCTGCACTAAATATGCAGGATCTGACCGGTTTATTTGGTGGTCAATTCGGTGCGTAGGCGCAGCTGCCGAGGGGACTTCATGGTGAGCTGTATTCCATGCTATGATTCCCAACATACAGAGTCTCCATCATAATTGATGTTTATGGATTTTCACAGTATTCCATTCTAATATTTTACTAGCTATGTATGTACTTATGATATCATTACATAATGTGATGAATATATAATGCTAAAACGTCGTAATTTCTGTAAATAGAAGAATTAATATTTAATGCAGTTGATTTTGGAGTGTTTATGTGACAGACTTGGAAGAGGAGAAAAAAAGAAAAGTAAAAAAGGGAAGCATAAACAGCGAGAATATATGAGTAAACAATACATAAAAGAAAGAGTATGCTTTTATAGAATTGCGTGTATTGGTCTTTGATTTGCAACAGTTTCATATTTTTAATTATGTTGCATAAAGATATATTCTTAAAAGAATATGTTATTATCTGATGTAGGTGTGTCCATTAGTGCAATAAGCTTTTAGGATTTTTTTCGTTTAACACTTTCTCTATTTTGATTTTTTTCGATTTTTTAGACCAATATCTTCCATTGTATAGACAACATTTTCCAATTATTCCCAACTGGATGGGCGTCTTTTTTTAGCATGAGTTTCACTTTTTTTTATGATATTTGGTTCGTGAAAGTTTGAGATATTTTTAAACACGTCAAATTCATTTTGGATCTACGTTTGATATTAGTAAAGTTGCAGCAAAAGTTGGCTGAAGAACAACAATACATAATGATATGTTTGCCAACGTTCTTCTATATTTATTGAATGATATGATATGATATGCTTTGAATTCATGTAAACGTTTATGTATATGAAAAAATGACAATGAACCACGAGAGAAGGGATGAGAATTACTAATATTTTTGCGAAATGTTTAGAGGGAGGAGCTCAATAAACTGTAATTTTTAGCATAAAACTTCTCCTATCGAAGAAATTATGCTTAAGCTTAGCGAATAGGTGATAATATTTTAAGGATTTTGGCAAATTAGATTTGATACAAGAAGGGATGTTACAACTCCTTTCTTTCTTTTTTCTGTGTATTGTAGAGGATAACAAAGGTTGCTATTTATATAAAAAAATAAACCTTGCCCACAATTCAAACTAATCAAATTCGTTGCTTTTTACAAGTTACATCAAGGCCTTTAAATTATAAGGCATTCAATAGAAGCAAGTTGCTTTGTACCACCCCTTCTTGGATATTTATTAATAGATAATGGACATCCAACCAACTAAACAAAGGGTGTTTTTCCTATATATAATATAATAGAAATTTATTTACCTACTTTCTCTATAGTTTGTAATTTTCAATAAGTATCTAAATTTTTCTTACAAATTGTTTATATTATTCCTTAAAAGGCTCCCTCCCATTATCAGTGCCTTCAATTAAGGGATTTAATTACATAATTTACTTTTTTCCCCTCTCCTCTCCTCTATTTTTTCCTTTCCCTAATTTCTTCAGTTTGTTTGCCTAACACACTCGAAGACCAAAAGTACATATGATTCGCGAGCATAAATACATATAATTCACATGAGCATCATTCTCGAGCATTTTGATACATATAACGATATTTGATATCAATTCGATGTTGAATTATCTTCTTCTTTAGAATTCTAAGGTGACAATAGCAATCATGTTTCAAAACAATCAGAATGCTTACTTTTTTGTACGGTAATATTTTCTCAAAATAAAGTCTTATATAATTTTAAAGATCCATCGTAAAAATTATAGGAATTTAAAAAGTTTCTACCTATCACGTTTCTGCTCTAAAAAATTAATACAATTTTGATACAATATTGAATTTGTAATGACTCGATCGATCATTTTGAGCTCTAGCACATCATTCGGCGGTTTGAGACCTTGCACAACTTCACTTTAGGTAGTATGAATTGCACGCGCGGTCGGAACTGAATTTCAGGAAGTTCGGGGTTGATTTGAAAAGAAAATTCTAATTTCGGAAGCCTTAAGTTGGAGGAATTTACTAAGGTGTGATTTTTGAGTAAACGACATCAGAATCAGGATTGGAAGGTTCCAACAGGTTCATATGGTGATTCTGTTGTCGTAAGCGCGTCCGGATGTGGATTTGGAGGTCCGTAGGCCATTTCGGGATCATTTGGCGAAAGTTAGAAATTTGAAGGTTTTTTGAGAAGTTTGACCAGGAGTGGACCTTTTGATATCAGGTTCAGATTCCGATTCCGGAAGTTGGAGTAGGTATGTAACGTCAAATGTGACTTTTGTGCAAAATTTGAGGTCAATCTGACGTGATTTGATAGGTTTCAACATCAAATGTAGAACTTGGAAGTTCAAAAGATCATTAAGCTTGAATTGGAGTGCGATTCATGGTTTTAGC
This sequence comes from Nicotiana knightiana, assembly GCA_005239525.1. Classification (NCBI taxonomy): domain Eukaryota; kingdom Viridiplantae; phylum Streptophyta; class Magnoliopsida; order Solanales; family Solanaceae; genus Nicotiana; species Nicotiana knightiana. The sequence goes on along the minus strand of ML372041.1, from coordinate 2,148 downwards.
GTTGTTTGATGTGATTTGAAGGCTCGGCTAAGTTCGTAATGTGCTTTGGGATGTGTTGGTATAATTGGTTAAGGTACTGGGGGCCTCAAGTGGATTCCAGAAGGTTAATGGATTGATTTTGGACTTACAAAAAATGTTGAAGTTTAGCTTCTGGTGCGACCGCACTTGCGCTTGGCCAGTCGCAGGTGCGGGGAAAAGGCTCGCAGAAGCGGAAGGGCCAAGCCTGCCAAAGACTACAGAAGCGAACAAAGTTGCGCACCCGCGATAGCGCAGGTGCGAAGGCAGTGGCCGCAGAAGCGGCAAGGGCCGCATGTGCGGAAGAAGTGCCGCATGTGCGGAAGAAGTGCCGCAGAAGCGGCCAAGGAGTCCGCGGGTGGAGGATTTGCTGGGCAGAATGCTTAAAAGAACGGGGCTCAACCATTTTTTCCATTTCTCTTCATTCTTGGGCTATTTTGGAGCTTCTTGAGAGGAGAATTCACCTAGCAACTTGAAGGTAAGTTAATCCCACCTATTGCAAATTAAATACTTGGTTTACATATGGATTGAAACATGGAAATTAAAGGAAATTAGTAGAAATTGTGGGATTTTGGTAGAAAAACCTTGAATTAGTATCTTTGGATTTTGACCACGAATTTGAGAATGGAATTGAGAAAAAATTATATATTTGAATTCGTAATGTTATAGGTAATGTTTATCTTCAAAAAAATTTGGAATCTGGGACCGAGGGTGATTTTATCGACTTTTTGATAGGAGTTGGAAATTTGTGTAAATTGATTTGTTATGAGTATTATAGTATATTTTTATTAGTTTGCAGATTGTTTGACTAGGTTTGGAGCGACGAGCATTGTTTTGAGGTGTTAGAGGGCTTTGGAGCCGGTTATGGAATTTCGGAGCGAAGTAAGTCTCCTGTCTAACTCCGTGAGGGGGAAAATTACCCCTAGATGATATATTTAATGTGTGAAACTTGTTGCATGGACTATGTGGGCACGAGGTGACGAGAGTCCGTACGTAGTTAGATTCATGTTATTGTCCGGGTAGACTTAGGTTCACATCATGCTGTACTTGTACAATTTGGATTATCCTTGCTCGTCTCTTTTATTTCACATTATGACTTGAAACTAGACATGCGTAGAGTGTTAGACTTGCTATTGTAGAGATTTCACGAGTTTCATGATTTTCCACAGAATAATGGTGTTCCTCTTACGAATTTCTTACGCGTTATGCATTTTCATCGAACGATTTTCCTTGAAAATTATAACTCATATGTTTATTTGTGAGTGGGGGTCGAGGACCTGTTTAAGTTTCTTATTCTAATGGGATCGGGCCGTTCTCCTCGACAGGATTTATGTACCACACTTTCATGGGAGCGAGTCGTTCACCTCGACAGTTTTATAGATGCATCTATGGTTCATGTCGTTCGACCCTCGGCAGTGCATAGTTTAATATTTATGTTGGATCGGTCCGTACGCCTCAGCATTTCTATAAGAACATCCTCATGGAATCGTGCGTAATATTTGGCAAAAAGCCAGGGTATCCATGAGATTTTCCCTGATTCGAATTATAACAACCTATTTGGTGAGGTACATTATACATATTTATATGTGCTCCAGTTGAGGAGGAATTTTCTAATTGAGAGCTTAAGTTTATTGTAGCAAGGAGAATTGTACTACATATTTACATTTGTTTATTTTATTTATTTACTCTGCCTCATATTTGTGCGTCTCCTTACTGTACCTGATATATTAGCCCACTAGTGAGTGTCGATGTTGACCCCTCGTCCCTACTCCTTCGTGGTTAGGCTAAATACTTACTGGATACACGTGGATTTACGTACTCATACTACACTTGCTACACATTTTTGGGCAAGTACTTTTATGTCAGGTGGTCCTTTGGTTACGGAGGCACAGATGATGTGGGGACTTTCCGCGAGCTGCATTTCAGGTTTTGATCCGCAGCCAACAGAGTCTCCTTCAGAGTTGTTTGTATTTTTCTGTCTAATTTGTATTCGAACAGATGCTATATTTTATTTTACTTCCTAGTGGTGTTTGTGACATCGGTTTTTTGGGGTACTTATGAGTTGTTCAATATTGTAGTTGGGAAAATATTATCATTTACTCTGTAAATTTTATTTCTGATTATTTAATTGAA
>ML372037.1:881-14486 GCA_005239525.1 Nicotiana knightiana | reverse complement strand
GTAGAGTTGAACTGGAATTGGAAGACAAGCTCAACGACTGACTCTATAAATACTTGATGTATTTCTGCTGGAATTCGAGATGCAGAAAGATGAAGTGAATCAAAGTCTGTAAGCAAAATTCCCAGAGTTATTTTTGCTAGCTGAATTATTGTGCGATGCAAAGGCTACAATTCAACTAGAAGAACCAGTTCAATCTGATTGTTTATTGAGTCTAGTTGATTGTAGTAGGAGTTTTTCATATATTATCAGCTTTCATAGAAGCAATTGTAATAGGTACATATTGTTCAAGTTAGAGTTAACTTGAGGTGTGTAGAAATTAGCTAGGGGCTAGTTACTACAAAAGGATTAGAGTTAGTCCTAGGATTACAAAAGAGTTTATTTTATAAGTCCGTTTGGCTCAGAGTTTTTAGTGAAGAGTTGAGCAAATCTTACTGAGGAGTAGGTCGTGGTTTTTTCACCTTTTGAGCCAGGTGTTTTGCACATAAAATCTCTGTGTTTTTACTTTACTGCTTTTTATTATTCCGCAACAGTAGTAGTTGGAACACCAAGAAGAACCAGGTTCTTCTACTGCGACAACACTCGAAAATTGGGTACCACACAAAGTAACCTATCTTCTTGTGTGGTATTGAAGTCTAAAACATCATCGTATTTAAAAGGATTATCTTAAGACGAGCTACACGTACGTATACTCGTTTAGTTTTGATTGTCAAGAATCATGTCACGCTTACGTGTAAATAATTCACGATATTTAGTGTATTTAAGAAAAAATTAGCCAATGTCGCGTGAACGCGTACTTTGAATTTATTTGAAAATCGGGATCACATCACGCGAACATGTACATAATCACGATAGTGATTTTAAAAACTCGCGCCTAAAACATTTCTACGAGTGTTTGATTAAGGCATTTTAATTACTAAGAATGTTTGACCATGGTTTATTTTTGGCATCACAACTATGTACCTTGGTTTATTTTTGGCATCACAACTGTGTCACACGTGCGTGTACATAATTATAATAATTAATTCGATTATAAGCACCTAAATTTATGCTTATGTCTCTTAAGATAAATACCATATATCGTGTGACTAGGGGTAAAGATTCAATACTATGTGATATATTTGTTTGAATCAAACAGGGCAGCCTAGGTATTATCTGCCAAACAGGCCCAGATTTAAAGTTTTGGGGCCTGACAAGGATTGAGTCCAAATGAACTCTAGCCCAAGACATATAATATCTTCTATTGGATTGGGCTAATGAATTTATTTCGAAAGAAACAATTTGGGCCTGCTTGAGTCCAAATGACTTTCACCCATTAAAATGTTATCAAATATTCAACTAGACGTATTTAATTCAAGAAGATTTGGGTCTAATACTGAGTCCAAATGACTCTGGCCTAATATCCATTTGTGGAAAAATAAATGGAATTTACTTAAAAATAATTTGGGCCTGATGATAATGAGTCCGAGTGACTCTGGCTGTCACGCCCCAAATTTCTAACCATCGGGATCGTGATGGCGCCTAACACCACACTTGCTAGGCAAGCCAATGTTAGAACTTAATTAACCATTTTCCTTTAAATTTGTTTAAAGACAATAAATAATTCCAAATAAACACGAAATCCAAAACTTTCCAATGACTGATATCAAGAATAACATTAGAGATAATAAGAGGAACCACGAACTAATACTAAATGTGTAACTACCCAGGGTCTGGTGTCACAATTCACGAACTACTAAATAATAATGCAAATAAAGGTCTGAAAGAAATGTATCTTTGTTTTGAATGAAATAAAATAATATCTAAATAATAAAGGAAAGACTCGAAGAATCTGTGGACGCCAGCAGATCTAGGTCGTGTCTCCATGCGAATAATGTCAGCTACTACTTTCACCTAACTTTATCCGGTACCTAGATCTGCACAAGAAGTGCAGAGTGTAGTATCAGTACGACCGACCCCATGTACTGAGTAAGTGCCGAGCCTAACCTCGATGAAGTAGTGACGAGGCAACGTCGGGACATTAACAATATAACATGTGAACAATATATAACAAAGCAAGAAAGAAATTCTAAACTAAACAAAACAATAGTCTATAGCAATAAATAAAATAACTCAGCCACCTTTTTCCATGTCTCAGCTATAACCAATTCTAACATAAGTTTTCAAATTTTAATTTAAATCACAGAAAAAAAAATCAAAGGATGAAAACCTTTTTTTTAAAAATAAAATCGGAGTTTTTCAGAAATTCTTATTTTTGAAAATCAATAAAACATAAATATTCTCCATTATCGCTCCTTGTTGCGGCGCGCAATTCGCTCCCACCTGGCCACTGTTATTGCTCCTCCCTATATACATATCACCCTTATTTTTCCTGTTATGGTGTGCAACCCGATCCCACCTGTCCACCCTTATCACTTCTTGTTGCGGCGTGCAACCCGCTCCCACCAGACAATCACATCACTTTATTTATAAAAAAGATTTTCACAATTTGAATCAAAGCTTTTCACAGTATTTATGTCTCAACAATTGTAAACCGAACAAGTTTCACTTCAAATAACAATAAAGGCAAAATATGAAATAATGACAATAAAACAATGAGTATTCCAGCCTTTATTTTTATAAACAGTAAAACATGAATATTCTCCCTTATTGCTCCTTGTTGCGGCGTGCAACCCGATCCCACTTGTCCATCCTTATTTCTCCTCCCTATATATATATCACCCTTATTTCTCCTGTTGCAGCGTGCAACCTGATCCTTACCTGTCCACCCTTATCACTCCTTGTTGCGGCGTGCAACCCGCTCCCACCAGACATATCATATCAGTTTATGTACGAAAACTTTCACAATTCAGTCCAAGCCTTTCACAACATTTTTGAAATCACCAATTGTAAACAGAAGCTGTAAAACTCATAAACTTCATAAATTATCATTTCACAACGAAACTAACCAACAATTATATACATATCGTAACACTGACATACAGCTAAATCCTTATGTAACATAACCAAAATCAAGAGAACAACCAACACTTCCAAAATACTTGAAACAATACTTAACAATAAGTTAACGAATCAAAATAGGCACAGAAACATCAATGATCCTAAAACAATCAAGCCCGAGAGCAAATAATTGGAAACGGGGAAGGGACCATGTTCAACAATAATTTAGTGGTGCATAGATACTCGTCACCTAACCTATACACCACACACATGTAAATTCACATAGTATTTAAGTGAGGATTCCTATTCCCTCAAGTCAAGGTTAAAACCAAGCCTTACCTCAATCTCACAAGCAATCACTGCTCTAGCACGGCCTTTCCTTAGAATTTGCCTCTAACAAGCTCGAATCTAATCCTAATTGGTTCAATATCATCAATTATTGCTTAAAGGAATCAACTTTAATGAAACTCTATGGTTTTCCTATGTTTTCTTATCAAAATACAAAAATTGACCCCGGGACCGCTTGGTCTAAACTCGAGGTTCGGACCAAAACCCGTTAACCCAATCTCCCCTGAGACTGGATATGCAATTGGTTTTGGAACCCGACCTCAATTCGAGGTCTAAATCCCCAAAATTTAAAATTCCTAAGTTCTACCCAAAAACCCAAAATTTTACAATGAAAACTCTAGATTTTTGGTTGAAATCTTGTTAAAATTTGTTAAGAAATGAAAGAAATTAGTTAGAGATCACTTACTAATGATTTGGAGAAGTTTGGGTCTTTGAAAAATCGCCTATGGAGGTTTAGGGTTTGAGATAATTGAAAAAGAAGTAAAAACCCCGTTTAAAATCTGATATAATAGGTTGCGGATCTCGCATTTGCGAACTGGAGTTTGCATTTGCGAACCCTGGGATTTCTGGGGTTATTGCGAACCTAAATCTTGCATTTTGCGAGATCTGGGGCTGGCCCTCGCAAACGCGAGATCAGAGGCCTGCAACACCAGATTTCAGTTGTTGGGTATTTTTCTAAGTTTATACACTCTGTAGCCTATCCGAAAATCACCCGAACCCTCGGGGCTCCAAACCAAACATGCACGCAAGTCTAAAAATATCATACGGACTTGCTCGTGCGATCAAATCATCAAAATAACATCAAAATCTACAAACTTAACCTCAAAACTCCAGATTTCCTCAAGAACATTAAAATTTTTAACTTTTCAACCGGACGTCCGAATTACGTCAAACCAACTCTGATTCTCATCAAATTTCATAAATAGGACTTAAATATCATTAAAAACTTGTTCCGGGCTCCGGAACCAAAATACGGGCCTGATACCAACAATTTCACATATTATTTGATTTCTTTATTTCTTGTGATAACCAGCAAAACAATATTTTTTCAAAAATTATTTTCTAAGGCTAGGGACCTCGGAATTCAATTCCGGGCATACGCTCAAGTCTCATATTTTACTGCGGACCTCTCGGGATCGTCGAAACACAGTTCCGGGTCCGTTTACTCAAAATATTGGCCAAAGTCAACTAAAACCAAATTTTAATTCTATAAATTACTATTTCTTATATTTTCACATAAAAGCTTTCCGGTTTCATGCCCGGACTGCGCATGCAAATCGAGGTAAATAAAATTAATCATATTAAGGCTAATAAGCCTGGAGTGGAGTCTTTGTTTATAAGATGACCCTTTGGGTCATCACAATATCCACCTCTAAAACAAACGTTCGTTCTCGAACGAACATAGAAAACTGCCTGAACTGGAAAACAAGTGGGGATATCTACTCTGCATGTCCGAATCAGACTCCCAAGTAGCTGACTCAACAGGCTGGCCCCTACACTGCACTCGAACTGAAGGGTAACTCTTTGATCTCAACTGATGAACCTGCCGATCTAGAATGGCTATCGGCTCCTCCTCATAAGTCAAATCTTTGTCCATTTGGACAGAGCTGTAATCTAACACGTGGGACGGGTCCCTATGATATTTCCGGAGCATAGATACATGAAATACCGGGTGAACTGAGGATAACCCTGGAGGAAACGCAAGTCTATAAGCTACTCCCCCATTCTATCCAGAATCTCAAATGGCCCAATGTACCTAGGCTCAACTTACCCTTCTTTCCAAATCTCATAACACCCTTCATGGGTGATACTCGCAACATTACTCTCTCTCCAACCATAAATGCCACATCACGAACCTTACGGTCGGCATAACTCTTTTGTCTGGACTGAGCTGCACGAAGTCAATCCTGTATAATCTTGACCTTATCTAAGTCCTCTTGAAATAAGTCTGTACCCAATAACCGAGCTTCTCCCGACTCAAAATCACCCAACTGGCAATCTACACCATCTACCACATAACGCCTCATAGGGAGTCATCTGAATGCTCGACTGGTAGCTATTATTGTAGGCAAACTTCGCTAACTGCAAGAATTGATCCCAAGAACCTCCAAAGTCAATAACACAAGCGCGGAGCATATCCTCCAAGATCTGAATAGTACGCTCGGACTGAGGATGGAGTGTTGTGCTCAACTCAACTCGTGTACCTAACTCGCACTAAACTGCCTTCCAAAAGTGCGAAGTAAACTGCGTACCTCGATCAGAAATGATAGAAATGGGCACATCGTGAAGGCGAACAATCTCTCGAATTTATATATCTGCCAATCGCTCCGAAGTATACGTACTTGCCACTGGAATGAAATGTGCTTATTTAGTCAGCCTATCCACAATAACCCAAATGGCGCGAAACTTCCTCTGAGTCCGTGGGAGTCCAACAACGAAGTCCATAGTGATATGCTCCCGCTCCCACTTCCACTCAGGAATCTCTATCTGTTGAAGCAAACCACCGGGTCTCTGATGATCATACCCACTGCCTTCCTACTCAATGCATCAGCCACCACTTTGGCCTTCCCCAGATGGTACAATATAGACGTTATAATATTTCAATAACTCTAACCATCTCCTCTGCCTTAAATTAAGATACTTTTGCTTGAACAAGTACTGAATACTGCGATGATCCGTGTAAACCTCACACGGCATGACATAAAGATAGTGCCTCCATATTTTCAATGCTTGAACAATGGCTGCCAACTCTAAGTCATGGACAGGATAATTCTTCTTATGAACCTTCAACTGTCGAGACGCATATGGAATCACCTTTCCATCATGAATTAATACTACACCTAATCCAATACAAGATGCACCACAATACACCTTGGACAATCCTGAACCTGTTGGCGACGCCAACGCTGGCGCCGTAGCCAAAGCAATCTTGAGCTTCTGAAAGTTCAACCCACACTCGTACGACCATTTGAATGGAACACCCTCTTGATTCAATATGATCTTAATAGTTTTTCATAATCAATAACAAAATCACAAATAACTTCACGTAACAATAATCCCCTTTCAACCCTTCATAATACTGACAACAAGATGCGACGCATGGAGAACTCATAATTATCTACCTGAATTAACGTGTTTCATCTAACGCCATATGGGTGGGCACCTATCTTGTAGGTTAAAGCTCAATAATTATATCACAGATTTGGAAAATTATGCACAGATAAATTTTATACAAAAAATTTCAAATAAACCTAACAGGCATGACTCCTATTAGTACTATAGTAAAAAATTTAATTTCACAAGAGAGATATTTAAGCACAAGAATTTTCATCACAAGGACCTCGTCCTTATATAACTTCCAGCGCAGCTCGTAGCCTGATTTAAACATACCAAATCATATTAAAATGTGAGGGTCTCTCCCTCAGTTCTGAATCACAAGTAATATGCACATCGTGCCAATCGAAACATTTCATTTTCTTCTTTTAATTATTTTTCGTTAAACAAAATTACAAGACGTACTGATAGACATATCTATCTCCATAGAATTTCTCAATACACGTATTCATATAAGTATATTTCAAGGTTACGAAGCGCACCCATGAGTGGAGCATATTAGGAGAACTTTCTTAGATACTCATAACCGAATCAAGTTAAGGAAATTTACACTTTTTAATAATTAGAAATTGTAATTGTAATGACACTATCTGATATAGCGACCTCAGCCATACCATAGAAAGTATATCAACAGGTTGGGTCTCCACCTCTAGGAGTCTGACCTCCACCTTCGACATTCTGACCCCTTTCCCCTAGCTGGACATGTAAGTTGAGTTGTAACTGCAATGGGGCACGTATCCTGAGTGCTCTGATGAAACATGACTCTCTCAAGCCTAGGACAATATCTACCACTAGCCGAAATAAAGTATCAATCTGCCCTGTGTCGTACAAAATTTTACGATTATAATTGAATCTTTTTATGAGTCTGACAAATAAATTCTATCAATAGCATTTGGGAGAACTGATCCAAGTAGTTGATGTTGAAATGGCTGGTCGTCCTCTTTGTAGGTTTTCCACAAACACCGGCGACCAATTTCTTCTCTTACTATGTTTCCTCAACACTGCTGAGCTACCACATTTATTCATATACTCTTCGTTATTATTTGGGGTAACTGTCATCCCTATTGACGCACAATGATCACAAGAGCTCTATACAGATAAATCTTGGCACGAACCCTATGTTCTAGAAGCTCGTTAACCACTGCACTCCCTCTGAGGTACCCCAAAATCCGCAATCGTGACTTCCACGTTGAGTAGACCTTCCATAGATTTAAAGTTGTCTATATAACTCCTTTGGTATTGAGCTATAGGGCCATTAAGGAGGCAGACATACCGACAGTCCCAACTTTATCTCTTGCAAAATCTCAGGACTTATACCTTCTGGGCCAACACCGATATAAGACATGATCCCGCAATCTATTTCTTGACAGTGAACTTCCCCACTTGGCACGAAGTCACATGTCACAATATCTGATAATCCACAATGTTAAACTTCACAGCTCATATAAATTAACTCCGTTGCTTTAAACTTATCCCCATGTTCTGTAATACTTCGTAGCAGCGGTCAAGAAAATCATGTGGATCTTCAAAAGATGTACCACTGAAATAGAGTGGAAATAGCTTGATGAACCTGTCCAGTCTCCACAAAGCATCGGAAGTCATAGCTACCCCATCAGCAATCGGGGATGCCGCAATTGCCTGAACTACCCCACCTGGGTTGGCTGCTGGAGTCTGGATCTGAGGAGTAGTCTGATCAGGAGTGTGGGTAGCAGGATTCTGGACCCCTCCTCCAGCCTGAAATACGACTGATGCAACAGGGAGTCTGCCAGTCTGGGCTACACTCTCCATTAGGCCCACTAATCGGACCAATCATCCTGAAGCATCGGGGTAGCAATGAACCCCTCTAGGACCTGAGCTGGTCCAGCTGGAACGGTCTGAGCTGGAGCCTCCTCATCAATCTCAATCTGGGGCTCCGCAGCTGGAGCTGCTGTCTGAGTAGTAGGCTGTGTCATAGGCCCCTTCCTCGGCCCTTGACGTGGCCTCGACCTTTGCCCCTAATAGGAGTTGTTGTTGTTGTTGTTGCTGCTGGAAGACCGGATTGTTGGTTAGCGGAAGAGGAAGCACGTGTTCTCGCCATTTGCGAGAGAATAGAAGAGTTCAATCAGTATTTTTTTTGAGATATCAAAAATTGCACGACAGAGTAGAAATAAAAATGAGTTTGTTCCTAACTTCATAGTCTCTGAGAGATAAGTACAGACGTTTCCGTACCGATCCTTCAGACTCTATCAAGCTTGTTCATGAATTGTGAGACCTATGCAACCTAGTTCTCTGATACCAACTTGTCACGACCCAAATTCCCAACCCTCGGGATAGTGATGGCGCCTAACACCACACTTGCTAGGCAAGCTAATGTTAGAACTTAATTAACCATTTTCCTTTAAATTTATTTAAAGACAATAAACAATTCCAAATAAACACGAAATCCAAAACTTTCCAATGGCTGATATCAAGAATAATATTAGAGATAATAAGAGGAACCACAATATTAGAGATAATAAGAGGAACCACAAACTAATACTAAATGTATAACTACCCAGGGTCTGGTGTAACAATTCACGAGCTACTAAAGAATACTACAAATAATGGTCTGAAAGAAATATATCTCTGTTTTGAATGAAATAAAACAATATCTAAATAATAAAGGCAAGACTCCAGGAATCTGTGGACGCTAACAGATCTACCTCGTGTCTCCGTGCGAATAATGTCAGCTACTACTTTCATCTAACTCGGACCGATACCTGGATCTTTACAAGAAGTTTAGAGTATAGTATCAGTACAACCCACCCCATGTGCTGAGTAAATGCCGAGCCTAACCTCGACGAAGTAGTGACGAGGCTACGGCGGGGCATTAACAATATAACCTGTGAACAATATATAATAAAGCAAGAAAGAAATTCTTAACTAAACAAAACAATAGTCTGTAGCAATAAATAAAATAATTCGGCTACCTCTTTCCATGTCTCAGCTATAACCAATTCTCACATAAGTTTCCAAATTTCAATTTAAATCACAGAAAAAAAATCAGAGTATGAAAACCTTTTTTTTTTAAAATAAAACCGGAGTTCTCCAGAAATCCTTATTTTCGAAAATCAATAAAACATACATATTCTCCCTTATCTCTCCTTGTTGTGGCGCGCAACCCGCTCCCACATGTACACCCTTATTTCTCCTCCCTATATATATATCACTCTTATTTCTCCTGTTGCGGCGTGCAACCCGATCCCACATGTCCACCCTTATCACTCCTTGTTGCGGCATTGCAGCGTGCAACCCGCTCCCACCAGACAATCACATCACTTTATTTATAAAAAGATTTCCACAATTTGAATCAAATCCTTTCACAGTATTTGTCTCAACAATTGTAAACAGAACAAATTTCACTTCAAATAACAGTAAGAGCAGAATATGAAATAATGACAATAAAATAATGACTATTCCAGCCTTTATTTTTATAAACAGTAAAACATGGATATTCTCCATTATTGCTCCTTGTTGCGGCGTGCAACCCGATCCCACTTGTCCACTCTTATTGCTTCTCCCTATATATATATCACCCTTATTTCTCCTATTGCAACATGCAATTCGATCCCACCTGTCCACCATTATCACTCATTGTTGCGGCGTGCAACCCGCTCCCACCAGACATATCATATCAGTTTATTTGCGAAAACTTTCACAATTCAGGCCAAGCCTTTCACAATATTTTTGAAATAAGCAATTGTAGACAGAAGCTGTAATACTCATAAACTTCATAAATTATCATTTCACAACGAAACCAACCAATAATTATATACATATCGTAACACTGACATCCAGCGAAATCCTTATGTAACATAACCAAAATCAAGAGAACAACCAACACTTCCAAAATACTTGAAACAATACTTAACAATAAGTTAACGAATCCAAATAGATACATAAACATCAATGATCCTAAAACAATCAAGCCTGGGAGAAAATAATTGGAAACGGGGAAGGGACCATGTTCAACAATAATTTAGTGGTGCATAGATACTCGTCACCTCAACTATACACCACACACATGTAAATTCACATAGTATTTAAGTGGGGATTCCTATTCCCTCAAGTCAAGTTTAAACCAAGCACTTACCTCAATCTCACAAGCAATCACTGCTCTAGCACGACCTTTCCTTTAGAATTTGCCTCTAACAAGCTCAAATCTAATTACAATTGGTTCAATATCATCAATTTGCTTAAAGGAACCAACTTGAATGAAAATCTATGGTTTTCCTATGTTTTCTTATCAAAATACAAAAATCGACCCCGGGCCCGCTTGGTCGAAATTCAAGGTTCGGACCAAAACTCGTTTACCCAATCTCTCCTGAGCCCGAATATGCAATTAGTTTTGGAATCCGACCTCAATTCGTGGTCTAAATCCCCAAATTTTGAAATTCCTAAGTTTTACTCAAAAATCCAAATTTTTACCATGAAAACTCAAGATTTTTAGTTGAAATCTTGTTAAAAGTTGTTAAGGAATGAAAGAAATTAGTTAGAGATCACTTACCAATGATTTGGAGAAGTTTGGGTCTTTGAAAAATCGCCTATGGAGGTTTAGGGTTTGAGAGAATTGAAAAAGAAGTGAAAACCCATTTAAAATCTGATATAACAGGTTGCGGGTCTCGCATTTGCGAACCCTGGGATTTCTCGGGGTTTTCGCAAATGCGATAAAAATGTCGCATTTGTGACAAGGTGTCATTTCGCAATTGCGACCCTAAATCTCGCATTTGCTAGATCTAGGGTTGGCCCAGGACTTCGTAAATGCGAAGTCTGATCTCGCAAATGCGAGATCAGAGGCCTGCAACACTAGATTTCAGTTGTTGGGTATTTTTCTAAGTTTAGACACTCTGTAGCCTACCCGAAACTCACCCGAGCCCTCAGGGATCCAAACCAAACATGCACGCAAGTCTAAAATTATCATATGGACTTGCTCGTGCGATAAAATCATCAAAATAACATCAAAATCTACAAACTTAACCTCAAAACTCCAGATTTCCTCAAGTACACTTAAATTTCTAACTTTTCAACCGGACGTCCGAATCACGTCAAACCAACTCCGATTCTCATCAAATTTCACATATAGGACTTAAATATCATAACAAACTTGTTCCGGGCTCCGGAACCAAAATACGGGCCTGATACCAACAATTTCACATATTATTTCATTGCTTTATTTCTTGTGATAACCAGCAAAATAATTTTTCTTCAAAAATTGTTTTCTAAGGTTAGGGACCTCGGAATTCAATTCTGGGCATACGCCCAAGTCCCATATTTTACTGCGGACCTCCCGGAATTGTCGGAACACAGATTCGGGTCCGTTTACTCAAAATATTGACCAAAGTCGTCTAAAACCAAATTTTAACTCTATAAGTTACTATTTCTTATATTTTTACATAAAAGCTTTCCGATTTCACGCCCGGACTGTGCACGCGAATCAAGGTGAATAAAATTAATCTTATTAAGGTTAATAATCCTGGAATGGAGTCTTAGCTTATAAGATGACCCTTTGGGTCATCACACTGGCCGAATGCGTATTTGTATGAATAAGTTTGAGATTAAAATTTGTAGCAACAATCATAAGATTTTACCTATATTTTTGTTTATATTTTTAAAACAAAAAACTAAAATGGGGTTTGGGATACGAATAAAATAAATCGAACCTTTGGTTAGATTTGGATAATTTTCCTACTGATTGCCTAAGTCTTTTATCTCTTATATTAACTTATGTTAAAGTGATAAGTTTAAAAAGTCATTGTGTGTCGCACCCCCCTATTTCCTCCCCTTTCGGATCGGTCAGGGTATTCGACATTATTGGGACAACTCGTTTCCTTTTGGGAAAGAGATAATGAATTGAAGAGTCGCCACCTAAAGATTTTTAAGGTGCGTTAGGGCACCTACTAAAGGTTATTTACAAACACAGATTAGATAACCAGAGATAGGGTAAGGGCTTGAATTACTTCAAGGGGAAGGTGTTAGGCACCCCTCGAAATCCACAACTATGGTTCCCGGCCCAAATAAACTTTGTGAACAGATAGCATATAANTCTACCGACGGATATACTGTGATCGGAATAGGGACACAGTCTACTCATAACATATATACATATATATAAGATATAAATATATATAAGATATACATAAAGCTCTAGACCCGGAAACTCCAAAAGGCATGGAGCTTATCGATCAAGCTGAACTCGGGAAACACTTAATGAGGAGGCCTACCCGTCTGTCTGTCTGAACCTGCATGCATGTGTCGCGTCCCCCTCTTTCCTTCCCTTTCGGATAGGTCAGGGTATTCGACATTATTGGGACAACTCGTTTCCTTTTGGGAAAGGTATAAGGAATTGAAGAGTCGTCACCTAACGATTTTAAGGCACGTTAGGGCATCTACTAAAGGTTATTTACAAACACATATTAGATAAACCAGAGATAGGCTAAGGGCTTGAAATTACTTCAAGGGGAAGGTGTTAGGCACCCCTCGAAGTCCACAACTGTGGTTCCCGGCCAAACAAACTTTGTGAATTTTAAAACAGGTAGCTCATAAGCAATAAAAGCACATGGGTAAATAAAGATTTTCGAGAAGAGTCATAGTCTACACACACATATGTGCTTAAGTTTAAAAGATTTGAAGTCTAAGCACATATACAAAATTCGGAGGTTTTACAATCTAAGCACATCTGGGTAAGGGATGGGGGGGGGGGGGGCTAGGTTGTTTATCCTATAGGATCACATCAGTACAATGCCCGGTAATCACTCCTCAGAAGAGGGGCTACATGAGACATTAGCGCACCGGATATCATATCCATGTCTAACTTTCCCACCCCTTAGTGGTTATTAAGCGAGTTTATTTAATGACCTCTATGTGTGTTGTTACCGTCCCTCCTCAATGGCCCTGGAGGAATTTAGGACCTCTAAATATAGGCTTAAGAGGCTCAGATTTACCTCCACAGATAATGCACATAAGCAGCACGTCTCAAAAACAAACAAGAGGCAGTTTTATTAGACAGAATCCTAAGACATAATATCTAAGTGAATATTGATCACGCTCAACTATGTCTTCTATAAAGACTAAACGGGCGTTGCAAATATAATTCTGGGGTATTAAGCCCAAAGTCGATCCCACGAGGAATTGAACGTACCAGTTGAATTTATTAAATACTAAACTGGTGTTTAATCAAGTTTCTCAAGA
>ML372036.1:5927-39195 GCA_005239525.1 Nicotiana knightiana | reverse complement strand
GCTATGAATCGGCTGATGTAGTTTAGCCTTCCCAGGAAACTCATTACATCCTTCTTACTCTTTTGTGGTGTTATCTCTTGGATGGATTTGACTTTTGATGGATCCAATTCTATCCCTCGGCGGCTGACGATGAATCCCAATAACTTTCCAGCAGGAACCCCGAATGCACATTTTGCGGGGTTTAACTTTAGGTTGTACTTCCGCAGTCTGTCGAAGAATTTTCTCAAGTCTGCTATATGATCTGTGGCCTTCTTGGATTTAATGATGACATCGTCCACATACACCTCAATCTTTTTATGTATCATGTCTTGAAAGATAGTAGTTATGGCCCTCATGTAGGTGGCCCCAACATTCTTTAGGCCGAACGACATCATCTTGTAACAGTATATCCCCCAGGGTGTAATGAAAGCGGTCTTCTCAACGTCTTTCTCATCCATCAAAATCTTATGGTAACCGGCGAAACAATCTATGAAGGACTGGAGTTCATGTCTGGCACAACTATCGATTAAGATATGTATGTTTGGGAGTGGGAAATCATCCTTTGGGCTGGCTCTGTTGAGATCCTGATAATTGACACAGATCTAACCTTCCCATACTTCTTCGGTACTGGCACGATGTTGGCTAACAGGTTGGGTATTCCACTACCATGAGGACCTTGGCCTTAATTTGCTTAATAACTTCCTCTTTGATTTTCATACTCATGTCAGGCTTGAATTTCCTGAGTTTCTGTTCACAGGTGGACACATTAGGTTTGTGGGCAACTTGTGAGCCACAATAGATGTACTTAATCCGGTCATGTCGTTGTACGACCATGCGAATACATCCTCATATTCCTTCATGAATCAAGTGTACTCTTTCTCTGACGGCAACAAGTGAATGCTGATGCGGGTCTCCTTGACAGTTTCAGAATCTCCTAAGTTGATTATTTCAGTCTCGTCCAGGTTGGACTTAGTCTTGTTCTCAAATTTCTCTACTTCTATGACAATTTCCTCAGGTAATACATCCTCTTCTTTTGAATCACTATCCTTTTGTTGCGTTGCCTCATTACATGTCACAATTGCCGGTTCATCGAGATAGGAAATATTAATGCTGTACAGATAAAGATATAAGGAGAATATGTAATGGTAATCATTAATTCATTGAAAGTTTCAGATGAATGCGGTTTTCAATAATTAAAACATCATTTTGGAATATTGAAAACATTATTTTAAACAAAATGTAGAAAGGGAAATCATCATTCAGAAAAAAAAATAATGTTGTTCAGCTTTGCTACCCCGGGACTCGTCAGGCCTTGGATGGTCTGACAGTCCAATTCTTGAGGAATGATCCTCGTTCCACAACTCTGATGGTAGGGCCTTCCTCCTCCTCCTCCTAAAAAATTACACAGTAATCCACGTCATCATCTTCCAGGAATAGGTTCCTCAAGGCGGCAAATGCTGCTTCCTCCTCTGATCCCCAGATGATGTCGGTCTGCTGGAAAGTCTGATTCAGGTGCAGTATAGGCTGCTCAAGCGGATAGTAAGGACCATGCCATGGTGGTGACCAGTCTTGAAACTCTTGCCAGGTGTATTGATATCCTAGTCCAAAAATGGTACCATTGTATTTTAGCTATATTGGTTTTGAGATACCCTGAATATTTTTGCCAAGACCCTTGTCGGGTTCATATCCTCTCCATGATAGCATACTTTCTATCTTGCTACTCCACCACTTATCCTTCTCGATCGCGTTGACCCTCTAGATATGGTGATAAGTCTCTCCACCTAGCTTTCTTCTATTTTCGACCACCGGGATGGTCTGACGAGTGTAAATAGGGTTGCTCCTGTATCCATGGATAATCACTTCTTGGTGGTTCCACTCGAACTTCACTGCCTGATGCAAAGTTGATGCTACAACCCTAGCGGCATGTATCCAGGGTCATCCCAACAACAGATTGTATGATGCAGATATATCAAGCACATGGAACTCGACATCAAACTATGTAGGCCCCATCTGTAGACAAAGATTGATCTCTCCAATGTTAGATCTTTGAGACCCTTCAAATGCCTTCACATTCATAGTACCTTCTTGTATTTCATACATTCCTTTGCCCAACCTCTTCAATGTTGTCAATGGGAAAATATTGAGACTGGATCCCCCATCTATCAGAACTCTGGCAATGAAATTGTCCTCACATTGTACAGTAACGTGCAGTGCCCTGTTATGATTCAAACCCTCGGGTGGCAGCTCGTCCTTGTGGAAGGTGATTTTGTGACTTTCCAGCACATGTCCCACCATATTGGCCATTCCCCTCCAGTGATGTTGTTAGGTATATATGCCTTACTTAACACCTTTAATAGAGCATTCATGTGCGCTTCTGAATTCTGTAGTAGTGACAGGATAGATTTCTTCGCAGGAGTCTTGTTAAAATGATCGGTGACTGAATACTCCCTTGCTTGCACTTTTATCCAAAGGTCATCCTGGCCTGTTTTGATAACGAGCAGTCTGTTAGAAGCCTGCTTACTAGGTTCTCCCAAATGCCCTGGTGTATAGACTCTTCCTGTTCTGGTCATTCCTTGCTCAACGCCGGATTCTTCTATTTTGGTCTTTCCTTTTCTTCTAGCTTCGGCCACATAATCCCTGGGTACAACCTTGGTGTCGTAAGGTGGTGTGGTTAACACTGTCATTGTAAAAGGTGTGGCTACTTCCACTTTGAATGGAACAGGCGCAACTGCGGGGGGTGCTATCTCAACTTCAAATGGAGCTGATGCAGCTACCTCAACCTCCATTGGCGACTATATTTGTACTATAATAGGATTTAGCGTGACTGCGGTTTCCTTAGGATTGTCACCTTCTTTGATAATTCCAAATTGATCCCTCGGGATCCCATTCCTCATCGGTCTCTATCACATTGATACCTTCACCCCTATGATTTAAGAGGGGGTTATTGCGGACGTTGGGTGTAGTTTCTTTGTCCTGAATGACCTTATTATCAATCAAAGCCTAGATCTTATCCTTCAGTGTTCGACACTCGTCAATGGTGTGCCCTTTCATGCCAGAATGATATGCACATGTCTTATTTGGTTGACCCATTGGGATGAATTCTCCATGGTCACAACAGGGATAGGAATGACGTAACCAGCAACCTTCAACCTTTCATACAGCTGGTCAATGGGTTCGGCAATGGCATTGTATTATTTAGGTGGTCTGCGGTCAAAGTTAGGCCGAGGTCTTCGGTAGTTTGGATGAGTTGGAGGTGACTGAAAGTGAGAGGGTTGGGAATTATATGTGTGATAAGCAGTGGCTGGTTGGGAATATCTGAGAGGTGATGGTTGATATATGGGTGTAGGTGCTTGGTATGTAAGTGGAAGTTTGATATACAAGTGGAGTTTTGGGTCCTTGGGCGACCATTACTGTTCCCGCATCTTTCTTCTTCGATATACCCCCTGACTGCAGTGCTTTGTTTGTGGCCTGCAATGCCTCAAAGTTTGTCACCATACTGCTTTTAATGCCCTCTTCAATCCTTTCTCTGAGTTTGATGATATCGGAGAACTTGTTGTTTTCAATAACCATCAATCTTTCATAGTATTGCGGATCCTGTGCTCTGACGAAGAATTTGTTCATCTGTTCCTCGTCCAATGTCGGCCTGACTTTGGCTGCTTCTGACCTCCAAAGAGTGGCATACTCGCGGAAGGTATCTGTGGGCTTCTTCTTTAAGTTTCGAATGTAGAAAACATCCGGTGCATTCTCTGTGTTAAACCTAAATCTGTCCCTGAAGTCAGACGCCATACTCACCCAGTTGGCCCACTTCTTAGGATCATGGCTGATGTACCAGGATAAAGCATCTCCAGTAAGACTCCTCATGAAAAGCTTCATTTGGATCCTTTTATCCTTTCCGACCCCTACAAGCTTGTCACAATAAGTCCTCAGGTGAACCTTGGGATCACCTGTTCCATCAAACATTTTGAACTTCGGAGGTTTGTAATTCTCCGGAAGTTTTACATCTAGCTGTATGCATAGGTCTTCATAGTTCAGACCTTCTATCCCTTTGCCTCATTCGACGCCTTGAACCCGACTTGTCAACTTCTTAAGATCTTTAGCCAGATTCTTAATGAGCAGGTCCTTCTCAGAGGATTCTGGTGTATAGGATGCGGGCTAAATGGGATGAGGTAGGGTTTCCACGTATATATGGTTGTTTTGGTGGCCGGGAGTTTGGGTATAATGGTGATCATTGGTGGAGTTCTGGGGTTCGGGAATGATTTGTGGGGTATTTTGTGGAGTATGGTAGGTGTTTTGCTGATATTGTGGAGGGGTAGTTTGATTTTGTGGTGGGGTTGTGTAATGGTGAGGGGCGGGAGGATTTTGTAGGCGCTTGTTGGGTGTGTTTTGCGGTGGTACGGGGTTCTGAGTGTTTGAATGGTTGACAACTGAGATATTAAGTGTTAGGGATAGATTTTCTAAGCTCCGGACCTGCTCGATCTCACCCTGGAGTTCTAGTATTTTCTGCTCAAGTTGTGATACCACATCATTTGGGGCCTGAGTACCCCGACCATCAGAAGCTTCTGCGTGTTCAACATGTGTGTTGTTATCCATCTTTGCTTTCCCTTTGCCTTTTGGTGGACTTTGAGGAGAAGAAGGTGGAGGGCCCCTGGATCTAGTATGATAAGCTGATGATTCCAGTATGCATGAACCAACCTTTGGGGAATGGGAATAATCAAAATAAAGAAAGAAAAACAAAAGGTAGCCAAGTCAGTAAGAGTTCTGAAAAGAATTTACAATATTTAAACACGTATTGCGGAATGTAAATTTGCATCCTATTTGGGAGTCTCGTTGTGCCCGAGGTAGGCCTAGCGACAGGTTGTGTTGGAGAATTTAGATGCCAATAAATGCCTCATTTCATTAATATATAAAACAGACGAATCCCAAAATGACACTAAGATAATAAAGATAAGTCACTACTGGAACTTGGCCTTATTACATTTTGAGAAGAAAATAAATCTAGTCTACTTGGTCCCCGAAGGACCTTTCCCAGGGTTGATCTTTCTGACTCCATCAATCAAACCCCCCAGTTCGCGCATGCCCAACAACAGGTATACCCTCGCTAGATGTCCTCCTTTGCTTCCCTCAGCATTCTGGCAGTCGGCGATTCTTTTCCTTGTCTTTTCTCCTAGCTCCATCAAGCCCTGCTCCAGATATTCTACCCTTTCATTGGAGGTGACAGCCATTTCCCTCCATTCTTTGATTAATCTCTCGTCTGTCTCGTGTATCTCCTAATGTGCGGCCTTGGAGTCGCGAATCCTTTTGCGCAAATTGTTGTACTTTACTTGGGTTTCTGCATCTTCGTCTATGACCCTGTTTCCCCCACCAATTCATGGTTCAACTTTCCCAGCTAAGTTGTCCTACAACCATGTCGGGTAAAAGGGTGCATGTCCCGCATGATACCCGTCTGGATCGATGGTGTCCTTCTCCACAATAATCTTTGAGAGCCACATATGCTGAGCTTGACACTTGTAAGGGATGTCATCGTCCTGAAAATCTGCCCTGAAATTACTTATCTTTGCGACCCGCGGTATGATCTGCTTCCTGCCTACCTGCCTCATAACCCTAATGGGGACATAAGGGTATATCCCCCTTAAATTCATTAACACTATGTGAGGAGCGTCCCTTGACCTGATGATGAACTTGTCAGTAGGGAACCATTCAAACATCCACTGAACCTGATCCTCAGTCAAATTGTCGAAGAACTCCACCCATCCCTTAGCACTCTCTGGTTGAGCCAACCTGTCCGGAATATAAGTCATCTGTTTAGGGTGATGGAAGGCAATATGGTCATTCCACGCCCTTCATGGAAACTCCTGGCGATATTGATCCTTTTGGAAATGCTCCATTAACCACAACTGCAACAACAAATTGCAGCCCTCGAAATGTTTGGACCCTTTCTGGCAGTGGTCCAAGGCCCGGTAGATATCAGCTATAATCATAGGGACTATGGTGTATGTCTGTCCCTCGATTCCTTCCATTAGAGTCTTGGTGACCATAGCCAGTCTAGTGTGAATTATTTCCCTTTTCGTTGGGAACACTATCATACCCAAGAAGCAAACAATGAACACGAAAGCTCTGCGGTGAATATGACCCAATGAAGTGATGGAAAAATCATCATGGAAAATACGGTAGGACTTGCTATGACCGTACCTTTCATACAAGTAGTCAATGGTATATAAGATTTCTACCAGTGCGATTTTCCAGTACCAATAGCCCAGGGCTGTCCCAAGGTAGCCCAGCAAATCTCCTGATTTCTTCTAGGAGCGGGGTCATTTCTATATCCCCGAAGCGAAACACTGATCTTTCACGATCCCAAAACATGGTTGCAACTTCTATCAACATGTTATTTGGTTGGATGTCTAACAGAGAAAGCAAATTTCCCAGGACCTTCTTCACATGTTTTTTTGTCACTTGAGGAAAGATCTTCCCACCAATATAGTAGCAGTGGTGGTATACTACGGACCATGCCGAACTTGGGGACCTCGTGCCTCATTTTCTGCAAAATAAATAAGGTTAGACCCTTTCCCCCTCCAGATTCAACTATTTTATATATCCATGATTAGTATATTGGCATTTTGTTCTCCAAAATTAATGCACAAAACGTGGTTGCGTCCGTTGGGATTATGGAAACCCCGGTGGACTTTGGAAAAGGATCATCTTAAAGGGTTATTATGTGGACAACATATTAACCCGGCTAGGTTTGACCATGATGCATGTACAGTTATAATCAGAGTAAGGTTGCTATGGGGGTCTAGACTGGTACCCTCAAGCGGACAACTTGAGGGGGAAAGGCAAGAAACCGTCGATTGCACTGCTGATCGACTAGTTTTACTGCAAATAAGCCTTTTCGAATTTAAAAGGGTGATACATAGGAAGAGCGCAACCACTCATCAAGTGTTGCTATAGGATTGATTACGCACGAGTGGAATATGATGTTGAGCATGATTTATGCAGCAGTAAATAGCATGTTGTCACGTATTTGCACGTTAGAAAAATAATAAATGTGGTATTTAATAATTGAAAGACGTTTAAGAAAGGAAAACAAAGAAATAATTCAGTTTCTGCAGCAAAGTAAATCATAAATGCTCAAAACGGGCAATTAAATTCACATGAGGGGAAAGGGTGCGCACGTATTAACAAAAAGGAAGCATGCTTAAGAATAATTTACAAAAAGAAAGTTTGTTATGGTAAAAGCCTAAAATCCCCAGCAGAGTCTACATGCTGTCGCGCCCCCCTTTTCTCTCGAAGTCGGGTTTCGACATGCTTTGGGACAACTTGTTTCCTTTTGGGAAGGGGTATGGAAATTGAAGAGTCGCCACCTAACGGATTTAAGGTGCGTTAGAGCACCTAATGCAAGTAACTCATATAAACTGATTTGCATTACCAGAGATTGGGTAAGGGCTTGAAATTACCTTGAGGGGAAGGTGTTAGGCACCCCTCGAGGACCACAACGGTGGGTCCCGACCAAACTCATTTTTTGAATTAGTCATTAAGCAAATAAAAAATTTTAAGCACATAGAGATTATTAAAAACAAGAATAAAGGAGTTCATAGGTTTATTAGCCTATAGGATCACATCTGTGCAATACCCGGTAAACCTTCCTCAACTAGAGAGCCTACACATGGAATTAGTGCACAGGTCATCATATCCTTTACTACCCAATTACCCTCCCCTTAGCGGTTATAAACAGTTTTAATTAGACGAATTCTATGTGTGCATTACCCGTCCCCTCCTTATGGTCCTGGAGGTGTTTAGGACCTCTAATTTAGGCAGTTCGAGAGTCTCCTAAGATGCTTAAAGGAGAAAATCTAAGTGACAACAAAGAACATATAGGACTGTCAAGTAAAGAACAATCAAGGGGCTCATGTTTACCTCCACAAATAAACAGATAATTAGCACGTCTCAAACAATAAGATTTCAGATGTTTCAGAAAAGTCCTAGAATAGGATATCTAGGTGAGCATGACAAGCAGAGAATATGCAGCATTGCATTAAGGTGAAGTGATAGAAACCTAATCAGTTTGCCTACTGATTTTAGGACTTGCTGAATTTGGGCAGTTCACAAATAATTAAACAAAGCACAGTTTTACCATTTGCAAGATTTCAATTACCCTACAGGCTTGCCTAGGCGTGGATTCGAGATGTCCTATAAACATGATATCTAAATGTTAATCAGAATCTTAATGCTAACAAGCGATTTTAAACAGGCAGTTTGAGTTCATGATGTCCTATAGGCATACTGTCTAGATGTTGAACATTACAGAACTGATTTTATACATTTATCTCTATAAGCATGATATCTAGGTGTTGGGACTGCTTTTTATACTGGCTAGACATAGGCGTAGTATTCAGGCGAGTGCAATAAAAGTCCTAAAACATGTTTTCTAATGCACAAAGGAGAACTTTATGAACATGAATATTATGCAGAATTAATAACAACCTAGTGACAGGATTTCTAAGCAGGCTTGAGTATGAAGAACTTTAAAAAGCAGGAGTTTAGGACAAATGTTATGATGCACCTATATGCATGTTTTCTAATGCACAAAACAATCTTACAATTATGGTTTGTAATGCATATATAATCACAACGGTCCTACGACCATGATTTCTACCCGATTTCCCCACAAAACATATATAAAAGTCCCTCCCATTTTTGCTAATATCCCCAAATATCTGTTTACAAGGATCATTATTATAGAACGTTACATAATAAATAAAAGTTATGTTAAAGGGAGCCTGGATAGGCCCAAAAGTAAACCTGGAGGGTCAGGCCTTCAAACAATTCAAGGTACCAATATCTCATAGTGCCCAATAGGGGTATCCTGGTGTGTCAAAGTTCCCAAGGTCCTCAGGGACCCCGGGCAGTGCTCACACCAAGATCCTTTAAGGAAAACAGTTCTTGTGCAATGTGGAGGAGCCAGCCCCTGTGTGTCAGAGTTCAAAGGAATCTCATGGATTCCTAGGCAGTACACACACTGAAGGGGCAGAACTTAAGTAATCTAAGAGTAGAGAAGAGAGTGCTTGACATAGTGGAAACAATTTTAGGAAAACATTCCAGGAGTAAGACAGTTCAGTAGTAAAATATTTAGGAGCGAAAATAGATTAGAGGTGAAAATATATCAGGAGTGAAACAGTTTAGAAACATTCTAAAAAGGGGGTTCAGCAAACAACAACAAGTAGAAACATAGTCACAAAGCTTCATATTGGCCAGATTCAACTCAGTTTGTTAGTTAACCTTAGGTGAGCATACAACATGCTTTACACAAAAAGGGAACAAGGTTGGGAACATAGGAATTGGTCATACCAATTGAAGTCGATTAGACAGAAAAATAGGAGTCTGAAACACAAAGTAAACATGCTGGCTTAAGGAAATAAACAGGGAAGATTGAACCTTAAACACAGAAGTAAACATGTTAATTAAAGTGATCAACAAAAGTAAACATGTTGGTTGAAACAATAAACAGGAAGAATGAAACTTAAACAAGAGTAAACATGTTGATGAAGACAGTAACAGGAAAGGACACATAATTAAACATGTAGTAGTTAAACTAGCACAGAAGAGACATGGGCTTAACAAAAGTAAAGCAACAGGAAGCACACATGTTTGAACTTCATAGTATAATGAACGACATTAGGAGTAGAAACATACCAGTTAAAGGAAGCAAACATAAGGTAGAGTAGGCAAGATTCAATAGTCTAGCCTTGGCTTTCAGCCTGCTAGACAAGCAATGAGCACAAGTAGCAGAGAGATGAGAGCAAAGTATGTACGCGAGTGTGTGTTTTATGTGAACTATTGTTTTTTTTTTGAAAAATCAGAATGAGAGTGTATATGAAGCACTTAGAGAGGTAAAAAAAATAAGGTAAAGAGGAAATCAAAGTTCGTAAAACAAGGGTAATCAAATAAAATCAGTCAGCCAATTAGGGAATCAATTCCTATAGAGAAATCCGGAAGAGACCCCCTTAAATTGGGGAGGGTCAAGTAACGGCCAGAATTGGTGTTCAATTAGGTCAGCAAATCAGAATCATACCATAGAGGGAATCAGTCAAATGCCCAAACTATATTGATAATATATTAAGGCAAGTATAATCAATCAAGGTTACAAATAAGGAAATAAGTAAAAATCCCAGAAAATATGGATTTTAACAGGACAATCATTCGAATCCCTAATAGGAATCAATTAGGTAAAAACCCCACAAAATACTGATTTTAACAGGGAAAATCGTTCAAGTCCCTAAATAGAATCAGTTAGTACGACTGATTCACATAAATAAACATATTAATGGAAAAAGTAGAAGAAATCAGTGTAACCATTAGAAACATATAGGGTTCGAGCATACATGCGAAGATTAACCAAACACGTAAAGAGATGGATAGATTAAACATTGAAAGAAGAAAATCTTTTTAAAGAGGAGTCTGGGAAGAACCCTGGTTTCAGAAAGAGCGAATAAAAATCGAAGCAGTTAATTAAAACCAAATATTTTCAAAGGAAAACCCCTGATAATAATCGAATCACTTCAGATCTATAAAGATCTGAGAAGATTCGAACAGTAGTGAAACTAGGGTTTTTCGGAAACAGTAGAGATGAAGAAACTCGGCCAAAAACCCATGGACTCATACTAAAAGCTAGAGGAAATCCATATTCACAAATGAAAAATGGCCTTAGGCAGGCCGATAAGCAAGTTTCTGGCAAGAACAGGCTGGATCTCCATGAGATTTTCTCAAGGATCCATGAAATCAAACAGACAGGAAGCATAGAAAACTCGTAGTGGTCAGAGAATGCTTTAAAACTCCATAGATGGGAGCTTTTCGGTGGTGACGGCGGTAAGGGTTAGGAGTGAGTTGAGAGAGAATGGTAGAGGTTAGGGAACCAGTGACGGTGGAAATGAAAGAGTGAAGGGGGGTTAGGGTTGTTGGTGAATTAAAAAGGCAAGTAATGTTGTGGACCGTTGATCTAAATGATCAACGGCCACGATTAAGTGGGGTTATTGGGTCGAGCAGGTATAGATTGAGCTTAGGGTGAATTGGGCTGGTGTATTAAGGGGTTTGGGCTGATGTATAGTGGTTAGGTCCGAAAAATTAAAGGAATTAAGAGGTCATTTGTTAAATACCCAATTAGTTGACAAAAGTAATTTATAAAAATAATTAACGGATTATAAAAAATGATTTTCATGCACTTAAATGTTTTAAAATAATTATTTAATATTTTAAAAATACAACAAGCTATTTTCTGGTAAAGTAATGTAATAATGCATGCATGGGCTATAATTGCAAAGTTATTGCAATTATAACCTAAGAACTGTAAATGTGGCTATTTGTGAAATAATTTAAGCTTAATATAAAACTAAATAGCAAAATTAAACCATGAATTGTTATAAAGTCATTTGTAATGCAGTTAGTAATTATTTATATAAATAAAAATACTGGGATAAGTTAATTGACAACCTTAAAAATGCAGAAAATATGAAAAAATGTTAATTGATGCTAATGCATAGTTTTGAAGGTATATATGCAATTTTGAAAATATTATAGGGAAAAATTGTGTATCAACATTATTGAAGACTTTCTTAATTATTTTAATATAGAATATATTTATATCTCTTGCTGTTTTTAGTTATTTTTTTATATTTACACCGGTAGGGCCCTGACCTGGCCTCGTCACTGCTCGACCGAGGTTAGGCTTGGCACTTACTGGGTACCATTGTGGTGTACTCATGCCCTTTCCTTCACATGTTTTCGTGTCCAGATCCAGGTACGAGCTATCAGCCTCGGTTTTAGTGCGTGTTTGTAGATTCAAGAGACTTCAAGGTACTTCTGCTCGCGTCCGCAGACCTCGGAGTCCCCTTCTATTCCCCTGCTTAGAGATTTTTCTTTTGTTTTCTTCAGACATGTTGTATAGAGCTATATAGACTTGTAGAAGCTTGTGATTAGCGACATTCTAGGTTTTGGGAGTGATTTTACTGTATATACCGAGTGGCACTATCCTTGCTTATTAAATTATACTGTTTTGGCTTTTATCTTTATGTTTCCTTTCTTTTTCCGCAATAATAGGCTTAACTAGTCGTAGAGACTAGGTGCCGTCACGACACCTTACGGAGGGGTAATATTGGTCGTGACAAATTGGTATCAGAGCACTAGGTTCATAGGAGTCGAAGTCATAAGCTGGTTTACTAGAGTCTCACGGATCGGTGCGGAGATGTTCGTACTTATCTTCGGGAGGCTTTGTAACTGTTAAGAACAATCATACTTCTTTGATTTCCTTGTCGTGTGAGTTATTTACATCAAAAATATTTTTCTAAAATTTCTATTTTATTCTTTCTCACTGATGGTAGGGACCCGTACCGGGAGGACTAACAATCAGGCACCCGAGCCCCCTACCAGTCCGAGCACCTGCGAGAGCTACGACAGAGGAACCCCCCAGCACCTCAACTGGAGGACCCGCACCGGAGATTCCTATTGCTACTCCAGCCCTTCAGGAGACTTTGGCTCCGTTCATGAGCATGTTCAACACTTTAGCTCAGGATGGACTATTTCCGATAGCTCCCCCTACATCTCAGGTGGGGGGGCATAGACTCCCGCAGCCTGCACTCCTGATTAGTGGGTCCAGGTTGATCAAGCCCTAGAGTTTATTCCTATGCCCCAGTGGCTCCAGTTCAGCAAGAGACCAGGGTAGCTGCTTTTGAGGTTTTGAGGCAGAGCAACTCAAACTTGAGAGGTACTAGAAGTAACACCCACCTACTTTCAGTGGACAAGCTTCAGATGATGCTATGGGTTTTCTTGAGGAGTGTCATCGTATTCTCCGCACTATGGGTATTGTGGAGACGAGTGGGGTTTCCTTCACCATTTTATAGCTTAGGGGAGCGGCATATCAGTGGTGGCGTGTCTATGAGCTGAGTAGTCCGGATGAGGCAGCCTCACTCACTTGGACTCAGTTTTCAGAGATGTTCTTGCGTGAGTATGTCCCTCAGAGCCACAGGGATGCTTGGCACACAGAGTTTGAGCACCTGCGCCAGGGTGCCATGACTGTATCGGTGTCACGACCCAAATCTACCAGGTCATGATGGCGCCTAACGTGGAACTAGGCAAGCCGACTCTTCCATCAAAACAACCAGATATTTCGAAGTAAAGATTTTCTTTAAGTCATTAATCAACACAACGTTATAATATAAGTCTGAATAACACAATGCGGAAAGAAAAGCCCGATATCAGGGTGTCACAAGTCATGAGCATCTACTAGAGCTGTCTGAAATTGATAAGACTAATACAGTATGGGAAAAACTACTAATAACATCTAAAGGAAGATAGAAAGGAGAAGAGAAGGGCAGCGATCGCCATGCAGCTAACTTGCTAACTCCACGAATCCGTATTGGATGAAAATCAACAATCGCTGGCACGTCCAGCAACCCCTGGATCTGCACACAAGGTGCAGAGAGTAATATGAGTACGCCAACTAAGTAAGTAATAAAGGTAAATAAAGACTGAGCAGTAAGAAACACATAAAATCCATGTCATGAAATCACAGTAAGTACAACATGCTTTCAAATCAGTAAATGAGTCAAGTCATCTCGTTTTCAAACACAATTTTGGTAAGAATTATTTAAAGATATTTTTTGATAGTTTTCAACAGAGGTTAAACGCAATTTAGAATAAAAGTGATGAAAGTCATAAGCAGCCCCTCGGGCAAAAATGAATCATAAACCACCCCTCGGGCATAAAATCACTCAAAATCATCCCCCCGTACAAACGTCATAGTCACTCATAAACAACCCCTTGGGACAACATGAATCAAGAACAGCCCCTCGGGCAAAGCATCATATCACTCACTCAGGGTACCCGTGCTCACTAGGGGTGTACAGACTCCGGAAGGGCTCCTACAGCCCAAGCGATATAACAAGCCACCTCGTGACATAATCAATCAGGCCCTTGGCCTCTCATAATCATAAATCAGTAACAACATGCTACGGCGCGCAGCCCGATCCCATAATATCCTCACAACACAGGCCTTCGGCCTCACTCAGTCAGAAACCTCTCAAGCCACTCTGGCTATCAGTAAAAGACCAGGATGCTCAGCCCAAAAATATCATTTTATGCATCAAAACGGAGTAGTAAATACTGAGTTATGAAATCAGTAAACACAACATGTAAGTATAGATATTAAATCAAAAACAGTGAGAGGATAATAATAAAAGACCTCTAAGGCCCAAATAGCTTTGGCACAAGGTCCAAATATGGCGTTTAGCCCAATTTATAGTAGTTCTTTCTAAACACAATAGAGTCAAATAGTTTTCAGTCAAATACACAACTTTATAGTTGCTACGGGACGGACAAAGTTACAAACCAAATGGTGCACGCCCACACGCTCGTCACCTAGCATGCGCGTCACCTCAAAATATTCAGACGATGTGAAATCCGGGGTTTCATACCCTCAGGACAAGATTTACAATCATTTTTTACCTCAAACCGGACAAAAATTTACTCTGCAATGCTCTTGCCGCTCGACTCGGCCACAAATCTCCTCGAATCTATCCAAAATCAGTATATTATCATTAATATTCTAAAGGAACGAAGCCCACATAAAAAATATCAAATTAAACCACAAATTCCGAAATTGGCCAAACCCGACCCCTGGACCCACGTCTCGGAATCTAACAAAAATCACAAAACTAGAAATTCCTTTCATTCACGAGTCTATACATACCAAATTCATCAAAATCCGACCTCAAATGGTCCCTCAAATCCCCAAATCAAACTATCCAATTTCAAGCCCTAAGTTCCCCAAATTTCACCCCTAATTCCTACAATTTTCATGCTTAATCAACAGAAATTTACCATAGATACGAGTATTAGGTTCAAAACTCCTACCTCAACGATTTTCCCCTTGAATCCCTCTTCAAAACCCTCCAAAAGCTCAAAAAAAGAGTTGAAATTGTGAAAAATGACCAAAATTCGCGAAAGGGTTCAATTTATACCTTCTGCCCAGGCATTACCACATCTGCGGTCAATTTAGCGAACCTGCGGTGCGGCTTCTGCGCCCAAAATTCTGCATCTTCAAAAGTCACTTAAAGTCCTAAAACTGCATATGTGATCATCTTCGCACCTGCTGGCTCGCAGGTGCGACCTCTCATCCGCATCTGCGATAAAACCCCTGGCTCCCAAACTCTGCATCTGCGACTAAATTCCGCACCTGCATAGCTCGCACCTGCGGTTCCTAACCCGCAGGTCCGGCCACACCAAAATAGCAGGACCATCTGCATTTTTCCAACTTCAAACTTCCCGTTAACCATCTGAAATCATCCCGAGGCTCTCGGGACCTCAACAAACAACACCAACAGATCACATATCAATACGTGAACTTAGTCAGACCTCCGAAACACCCAAAACAACACTAAAACACTGAATTAGCCCCAAATTCAAGCCTAAGGATTTCTAAACTTCCGAAATTCGCCAACGATGCCGAAACCAACCAAATCACGTTCGAATGACCTGAAATTTACACACACGTCACAAATGACACTATGAACCTATTCCAACTTTCGAAATTCCTTTCCGACCCCGATAACATATTTTCCATTGCCGACCGGAAATCGCCAAATTTCCAATTTTGCCAATTCAAGCCTAATTCTACCATGGACCTCCAAATTACATTACGAAAAAAGTCCTAAGTCCAAAATCACCTAACGAAGCTATTTGAACCATAAAAACCCTAATCCGAGATCGTTTACCCATAAGTCAACTTCTGGTTGACTTTTCCAACTAAATATCCAAATTAAGAGGCTAAGTGTCTCAATCCACTCCAAAATCACCCCGAACCTGAGCCAACCAACCCGACGCAACATAATAAGGTTGAACAACATATAATAAAGACAAAATGAGGGGAACGAGGCTATAACTCTAGGAACGACCGACCAGGTCATTATATCCTCCTCCTCTTAAACAAACATTCATCCTCGAACGAGTCTAGAAACATACGTGGAGTCTCAAATAGGTGTGGATATCTTCTCCGTATCTCCCGCTCGGTCTCCCAGATGGCCTGCTCAACCGGCAGCCCTCCCCACTGCACCTTGACATAAGCTATATCCTTTGACTCAACCTTCGAACCTACCGGTCTAAAACAGCCATTGGCTCTACATCATAGGTTATATCACCTTCGAACTGAACTGTGATGAAGTCCAAAACGTGGTATGGGTCACCAACATACTTTCGAAGCATGGAAACATGAAATACCGGATGCACACTCGACAAGCTGGGTGGTAAAGCAAGCTTATAAGCCACCTCCCCTATCCCCTGAAGCACCTCAAAAGGCCCAATGAACCGGGGGCTCAACTTGCCCCTCTAACCAAACGACATAACACCTTTCATGGGTGACACCTTCAGCAACACCTTCTCCCCAACCATGAAAGATACATCACGGACCTTCCTGTCCGCATAGCTCTTGTTCCTAGACTGCGTCGTGCGAAGCCGCACCTGAATCAACTTCACCTTATCTAAAGCATCCTGCACCAAATTTTTACCCAAGAGTCTAGCCTCACCCGACTCAAACCAACCAACCAGAGACCTACACCTCCTCCCATATAAAGCCTCGTATAAATCCATCTGAATACTTGACTGATAACTATTATTATATGCAAAATCCGTGAGTGGAAGCAACTGGTCCCATGAATCCCCAAAATAAATAACATAAGCGCACAACATGTCCTCCAGCATCTGAATAGTGTGCTCAGACTGCCCGTCCATCGGAGGGTAAGAAGTTATGCTCAACTCAACCTACGTACCCAACACCTGCTGCACGGCCCTCCAAAACTGCTATGTGAACTGAGTACCCTATCATAAATGATGGAAACTAGAACACTATGCAGTCGAACAATCTCTCGGATATATATCTCGGCTAACCACTCTGAAGTGTAAGTAGTACCAACAGGAATGAAGTGCACGGACTTGGTCAGCCGATCCACAATAACCCAAACAGCATCGAACTTCCTCGAAGTCCGTGGGAGCCCAACTACAAAGTCCATGGTGATTCACTCCCACTTCCACTCCAGAATATCTAGTCTCTAGAAGCAAACCACCCGGTCTCTGATGCTCATACTTAACCTGCTGACAGTTGAGACACCGATCTACAAATCCAACGATATCCTTCTTCATCCACCTCCACCAATAATATTTTCTCAGATCCTGATACATCTTCGCGGCACCCAGATGGATGGAATACCGCGAGCTGTGGGTCTTCTCAAGAATTAACTCCTGAAGCCCATCTACATTTGGCACGCATATCCGACCCTGCATCCTCATCACACCATCATTACCAATAGACACATCCCTAGCATCACCTCGTCGGACCCTATCCTGAAGAACGATCAAGTGTGGGTTATCATACTGGCGCTCCCTGATACAGTCATAAAGAGAAGACCTGGAGACTACGCAAGCCAACACTCGACTAGGCTCCGATATATCCAACCTCACAAGATGTCCCGCTAAGGCCTGAACATCAAGTGCCAAAGGTCTCTCTGCTGCTGGAAGATATGCTAAAGTCCCGAAGCTCGCTGCGCGACAACTCAAGGCATCGGCCACCACATTAGCCTTACCCGGATGGTATAAAATAGTGATATCATAGTCCTTGAGAACCTCCAACTACCTCCGGAGATGAAAATTCAGATCCTTCTTCTTAAACAGATGCTGCAGACTCCGGTGATCGGTATAAATCTCACAATGAACCCCATATAAATAATGACGCAAAATCTTCAAGGCGTGAACCATGGCTGCTAACTCAAGATCATTCTCCGGATAATTCTTCTCATGGGTCTTCAACTGGCGCGAGGCGCAGGCAATCACCCTACCCTCCTACATCAAACACAACCAATGCCTATCCTCGAGGCATCACAATACACGGTATAAGAACCTGAAGTTGAAGGCAGAACTAACACTGGAGCGGTAGTCAAGGCATCCTTGAGCTTCTGAAAGCTCTCCTCACACTCGTCCGACCACCTGAATGGGGCACCCTTCTGGGTCAATTTGGTCAAGGTCGAAGTAATAGAAGAAAATCCCTCCACAAAGTGACGATAATAGCCCGCCAAACCAAGGAAGCTCCTAATCTCTGTAGCTGAGGACTGTCTGGTCCAACTCTGCACCGCCTCTATCTTCTTCGGATCAACCTGAATACCCTCACTGGACACCAAAAAGGCTAACTCTGTCATGTCTTCGTGCGAAGCCTTCATGCAGCATGCCTTCGCGCGTATGTCTGCCACCGCCGCTTGTCCAACTCGCGCATGAGACTGCCTTGCCCGCCTTGCCCATGCCGATCTTTCTTGCCACCCACAACTTTATTTTTTCCAGCAATTTCGTGGGGCACCAAAATAATACCAAAACACCGAATTAACCCCTAATTCAAGCCTAAGGATTTCTAAACTTCCGAATATCGCCAACAATGCCGAAACCAACCAAACCACGTCCGAATGACCTGAAATTTGCACACACGTCACAAATGACGATATGAACCTATTCCAACTTCCGAAATTCCATTCCGACCCCGATATCAAATTTTCCATTATCGATTGGAAATTGCCAAATTTCCAATTTCTCCAATTCAAGCCTAATTCTACCATGGAGCTCCAAATTACATTCCGAACACACTCCTAAGTCCAAAATCACCTAACGAAGCCATCCGAAGCATAAAAACCCTAATCCGAGATCGTTTACCCCTAAGTCAACTTTCAATTGACTTTTCCAACTAAATATCCAAATTAAGAGGCTAAGTGTCTCAATCCACTCCAAAATCACTGCGAACCTGAGCCAACCAACCGACGCAACATAATAAGGTTGAACAACATATAATAAAGCATAAATGAGGGGAACGGGGCTATAACTCTAGGAACGACCGACCGGAACATTATATCCTCCCCCTCTTAAACAAACGTTCGTCCTCGAACGAGTCTAGAAACATACCTGGAGTCTCAAATAGGTGTGGATATCTACTCTGTATCTCCCACCTATTTCATGTATCTCCCGATTGGTCTCCCAGGTGGCCTCCTCAACCGGTTGCCCTCCCTACTGTACCTTGACCGAAGCTATATCCTTTGACTCAACCTTCAAACCTGCAGGTCTAAATCAATCACTGGTTCAACATCATAGGTCATATCACCTTCGAACTGAACCGTGCTGAAGTCCAAAACATGGTATGGGTCACAAACATACTTCCGAAGCATGGAAACATGAAATACCAGATGCACACATGACAAGCTGGGTCACAAAGCAAGCTTATAAGCCACCTCCCCTATCCCCTGAAGCACCTCAAAAGGCCCGATGAACCGGGGGCTCAACTTGCCCCTCTACCCAAACGACATAACACCCTTCATGGGTGACACCTTCAGAAACACCTTCTCCCCAACGATGAAAGATACATCACGGACCTTCATGTCCGCATAGCTCTTCTGCCTAGACTGCACCGTGCGAAGTCGCTCTTGAATCAACTTCACCTTATCTAAGGCATCCTGCACCAAATTTGTACCCAAGAGTCTAGCCTTACCCGACTCAAACCAACCAACCGGAGACCTACACCTCTTCCCATATAAAGCCTCATATAGAGCCATCTGAATACTCGGCTGATAACTATTATTCTATGCAAACTCCGCGAGTGGAAGAAACTGGTCCCATGAACCCCCAAAATTAGTAACATAAGGGCGCAACATGTCCTCCAGTATCTAAATAGTGCGCTCGGACTGCCCATCCATCTGAGGGTGAAATGTTATGCTCAACTCAACCTGCATACCCAACACCCGCTACACGGCCCTCCAAAACTGCGATGTGAACTGAGTACCCTATCAAAAATGATGGAAACTAGAACACCATGCAGTAGAAAAATCTATCGGATATAAATCTCGGCTAACCACTCCAAAGTGTAAGTAGTACCAACAGGAATGAAGTGCACGTACTTGGTCAGCCAATCCACAATAACCCAAATAGCATCGAACTTCCTCAAAGTCTGTGGGAGCCTAACTACAAAGTCCATGGTGATCCGCTCCCACTTCAACTCCGGAATATCTAGTCTCTGGAGCAAACCACCCGGTCTCTGATGCTCATACTTAACCTGCTGACAGTTGAGACACCGAGCTACAAATCCAACGATATCCTTCTTCATCCACCTCCACCAATAATGTTGTCTCAGATCCTTATATATCTTTGCGGCACCCAGATGGATGGAATACCGCGAGCTGTGGGCCTTCTCAAGAATCAACTCCTGAAGCCCATCTACATTTGGCACGCATATCCGACCCTACATCCTCATCACACCATCATTACCAATAGACATATCCCTGGCATCACCTCGTCGGACCATGTCCTGAAGAACGAGCAAGTGTAGGTCATCATATTGGCGCTCCCTGATACAGTCATAAAGAGAAGACCTGGAGACTACGCAAGCCAAGACTAGACTAGGCTCCGTTATATACAACCTCACAAGATGGCCTGCTAAGGTCTGAACATCAAGTGCCAAAATTCTCTCAGCTGCTGGAAGATATGCTAAAGTCCCCAAGCTCCCTGCCCGACGACTCAAGGCATCGGCCACCATTAGCCTTACCTGGATGGTATAAAATAGTGATATCGTAGTCCTTGAGAAGCTCAAACTTTCTCC
The DNA here is from genome assembly GCA_005239525.1 of Nicotiana knightiana. NCBI lineage: Eukaryota > Viridiplantae > Streptophyta > Magnoliopsida > Solanales > Solanaceae > Nicotiana > Nicotiana knightiana. Next base: position 18,557 of record ML372036.1, on the reverse strand, counting down.
GCATATGCAAATTCAGATCCTTCTGCTTAAACGGATGTTGTAGACTCCGGTGATCGGTATAAATCTCACAATAAACCCCATACAAATAATGACGCCAAATCTTCAAGGCGTGAACACTGGCTGCTAACTCAAGATCATTCACCGGATAATTCTTCTCATAGGTCTTCAATTGGCGCAAGGCGTAGGCAATCACCCTACACTCCTACATCAAACACAACCAATTCCTATCCTCGAGGCATCACAATACACAGTATAAGAATCTGAAGCTGATGGCAGAACTAACACTGGAGTTGTAGTCAAGGCATCCTTGAGCTTCTGAAAGCTCTCCTCACACTCGTCCGACCACCTGAACGGGACACCCTTCTGGATCAATTTGGTCAAGGTCAAAGCAATAGAAGAAAATCCCTCCACAAAGCGACGGTAATAGCCCGCCAAACCAAGGAAGCTCCTAATCTCTGTAGCTGAGGACGGTCTGGGCCAAATCTGCACCGCCTCTATCTTCTCCGGATCAACCTGAATACCCTCACTGGTCACCAAAAAGGCTAACTCTGTTATGTCTTCGCGCCAAGCCTTCATGCAGCATGCCTTTGCGTGCATGTCTGCCACCGCCGCTTGTCCAACTCTCCCATGACACTGCTTTGCCCGCCTTGCCCGTGCCCATCTGTCTTGCCAAGCACTGCCTTAGTTTTTCCAGCAATTTCGTGGGGCACCAAAACACCAAATTAACCCCAAATTCAAGCCTAAAGATTTCTAAACTTCCGAAATTCGCCAACGATGCCGAAACCAACCAAACCACGTCCGAATGACATGAAATTTGCACAAACATCAAAAATGACGCTACGAACCTATTCCAACTTCCGGAATTCCAACCCAATATCAAATTTTCCATTGCCGACTGGAAATTCTCAAATCAATTTCGTCAATTCGAGCCTAATTCTACCATGGAGCTCCAAATTACATTCCGAACACAGTCCTAAGTCCAAAATCACCTAACGAAGCCATCCGAACCATAAAACCCTAATCCGAGATCGTTTACCCATAAGTCAACTTCCGGTTGACTTTTCCAACTAAATATCCAAATTAAGAGGCTAAGTGTCTCAATCCAGTCCAAAATCACACCGAACCTGAGCCAACCAACCTGACGCAACATAATAAGGTTGAACAACATAAAATAAAGCACAAATGAGGGGAACGGGGCTATAACTATAGGAACGACCGACCGGGTCATTATATCTTTCCCTTCTTAAACAAACGTTCGTTCTCGAACGAGTCTAGAAACATACCTGGAGTCTCAAATAGGTGTGGATATCTGCTCCGCATCTCCCGTTCGGTCTCTAAGGTGGCCTCCTCAATCGCCTGCCCTCCCCACTACAACTTGACCGAAGCTATATCCTTTGACTCAACCTTCGAACATGCCGGTCTAAAACAGCCATTGGCTCAACATCATAGGTCGTATCACCTTCCAACTGAATCGTGCTAAAGTTCGAAACATGGTATGGGTCACCAACATACTTTCGAAGCATGAAAACATGAAATACCGGATGCACACTCGACAAGCTGGGTGGCAAAGCAAGCTTATAAGTCACCTCCCCTATCCCCTGAAGCACCTCAAAAGGCCCAATGAACCGGGGGCTCAACTTGCCCCTCTACCCAAACGACATAACACTCTTCATGGGTGACACCTTCAGCAACACCTTCTCCCCAACCATGAAAGATACATCATGGACCTTCCTGTCCACATAGCTCTTCTGCCTAGACTTCACCATGCGAAGCCACTTCTGAACTAATTTCACCTTATCTAAAGCATCCTGTACCAAATTTGTACCCAAGAGTCTAGCCTCACCCGGCTCAAACTAACCAACCAGAGACCTACACCTCCTCCCATATAAAGCCTCGTATAGAGCCATCTGAATACTCGAATGAAAATTATTATTATATGCAAACTCCGCGAGTGGCAGAACTGGTCCCATGAACCCCCAAAATCAATAACATATGCACGCAACATGTCCTCTTGTATTTGAATAGTGCGCTCGGACTGCCCGTCCATCTAAGGGTGAAAAGTTGTGCTCAACTCAACTTGCGTACCCAACACCCGTTGCACGGCCTTCCAAAACTACGATGTGAACTGAGTACCCTATCAGAAATGATGGAAACTGGAACACCATGCAGTGGAACAATCTCTCGGATATAAATCTCGGCTAACCACTGCGAAGTGTAAGTAGTACCAACAGGAATGAAGTGCGCGGACTTGGTCAGCCGATCCAAAATAACTCAAATAGCATCGAACTTCCTCGAAGTCCATGGGATCCCAACTACAAAGTCCATGGTGATCCGCTCCCACTTCCACTCCGGAATATCTAGTCTCTGGAGAAGACCACCCGGTCTCTGATGCTCATACTTAAACTGCTGATAGTTGAGACACTGAGCTACAAATCCAACGATATCCTTCTTCATTACCCTACACCAATATTGTTGTCTCAGATCATGATACATCTTCACGGCACCCAGATGGATGGAATACCGCGAGCTGTGGGCCTTCTCGAGAATCAATCCTGAAGCCCATCTACATTTGGCACACATATCCGACCCTGCATCCTCATCACACCATCATTACCAATAGACACATCCCTCGCATCACCTCTCCGGACCCTGTCCTGAAGAACGAGCAAGTGTGGGTCATCATACTGGCGCTCCCTGATACAGTCATAAAGAGAAGACCTGGAGACTACGCAAGCCAACACTCGACTAGGCTCCTATATATCCAACCTCACAAGTTGGCCCGCTAAGGCCTGAACATCAAGTGCCAAAGGTCTCTCTACTGCTGGAAGATATGCTTAAGTCCCCAAGCTCCCTGCCCGGCGACTCAATGCATCGGCCACCACATTAGCCTTACCCGGGTGGTATAGAATAATGACATAGTCCTTGAGAAGCTCCAACTATCTCCACAGACGCAAATTTAGACCCTTCTACTTAAACAGATGTTGCAGACTCCAGTGATCGGTATAAATCTCACAATGAGTGACGCCAAATCTTCAAGGTGTGAACAATGGCATCTAACTAAAGATCATTCACCGGATAATTCTTCTCAAGGGTATTCAACTGTCGCGAGGCATAGGCAATCACCCTGCCCTCCTACATCAAACACAACCAATGTCTATCCTTGAGGCATCACAATACACGGTATAAGAACCTGAAGCTGATGGCAAAACTAACACTGGAGCTGTAGTCAAAGAATCCTTGAGCTTATGAAACCTCTCCTCACACTCGTCCGACCATCTGAACGGGTCGCCTTTCTGGGTCAATTTGGTCAAGGTCGAAGCAGTAGAAGAAAACCCCTCCACAAAGAGACGGTAATAGCCCGCCAAACAAAGGAATCTCCTAATCTCTATAGCTGATGACGGTCTAGGAAAACTCTGCACCTCCTCCATCTTCTACGGATCCATCTGCATACCCTCATTGGACACCAAAAAGGCTAACTCTGTCATGTCTTCGCGCCAATCTCCCGTGCAGCATGCTTTTACGCGTATGTCTGCCGCTGTCGCTTGTCCAACTCGCCCATGACACTGCCTTGCCTGCCGTGCCCGTGACCATATTCCTTGCCACGGATTGCCTTAGTTTTTCCAGTATTTTCGTGGGGCACCAAAACAACACAAAAACACCGAATTAACCCCAAATTCAAGCCTAAGGATTTCTAAACTTCCAAAATTCACCAACGTTGCCGAAACCACCCAAACCACGTCTGAATGACCTGAAATTTGCCTATACGTCAAAAATGACACTAAGAACCTATTCCAACTTCTGGAATTCCATTCTGACCCCGATATCAAATTTTCCATTGCCGACTGGAAATTTCCAAATTTCCAATTTTGCCAATTCAAGCCTAATTCTACCGTGGAGATCCAAATTACATTCCGAACACACTCCTAAGTCAAAAATCACCCAACGAAGCCATCCGAAACATAAAAACCCTAATCCGAGATTGTTTACCCATAAGTCAACTTCTGGTTGACTTTTCCAACTAAATATCCAAATTAAGAGGCTAAGTGTCTCAATCCACTCAAAATTACTCTGAACTTGAACCAACCAACCCGAGCAACATAATAAGGTTGAAAAACATATAATAAAGCAGAAATGGGGGGAACGAGGCTATAACTCTCGGAACGATCGGTCGGGTCGTTATATCCTCCCCCTCTTAAACAAACGCTCATTCTCGAACGAGTCTAGAAACATTCCTGGAGTCTCAAATAGGTGTGGATATATCCTCCGCATCTCCCGCTCAGTCTCCCAGGTGGCCTCCTCAACCGGCTGCCCTCCCCACTGCAATTTGACCGAAGATATATCCTTTGACTCAACCTTCGAACCTGCCGGTCTAAAACAGCCATTGGCTCCACATCATAGGTCATATCACCTTCCAACTGAACCGTGCCGAAGTCCAAAATGTGGTATGGGTTACCAACATACTTCCGAAGCATGGAAGCATGAAATACCGGATGCACACTCGACAAGCTGGGTGGCAAAGCAATCTTATAAGCCACCTCCCCTATCCCCTAAAGCACCTCAAAAGGCCCAATGAATCGGGGGCTCAACTTTCCCCTCTAACCAAACGACATAATACCCTTCATGGGTGACACCTTCAACAACACCTTCTCCCCAACCATGAAAGATACATCACGGACCTTCCTGTCCGCATAGCTCTTCTGCCTAGACTGTGTCGTGCGAAGCCGCTCCTCAATCAACTGGTCCCATGTACCCCTAAAATAAATAACATAACGCGCAACATGTCCTCCAGTAACTGAATAGTGCACTTGGACTGCCCGTCCGTCTGAGGGTGAAAAGATGTGCTCAACTCAACCTGCGTGCCCAACTCCCGCTGCACAACCCTCTAAAACTGCAATGTTAACTAAGTACCCTATCAGAAATGATGGAAATTGGAAGACCATGTAGTCGAACAATCTCTCGGATATAAATCTCGGCTAACCGCTCTGAAGTGTATGTAGTACCAACAGGAATGAAGTGCGTGGACTTGGTCAGCTGATCCAAAATAACCGAAATAGCATCGAACTTCCTCGAAGTCCGTGGGAGCCCAAGTATAAAGTCCATGGTGATCCGCTCCCACTTCCACTCCAGAATATCTAGTCTCTGGAGCAAACCAGCCGGTCTCTGATGCTCAAACTTAAGCTGCTGACAGTTTAGACACCGAGCTACAAATCCAACGATATCCTTCTTCATCCGCTTCCACCAATAATGTTATCTTAGATCCTGATACATCTTCGTGGCACCCGGATGGATCGAATACCGCGAGCTGTGGGCCTCCTCAAGAATCAACTCCTGAAGCACATCTACATTAGGCACGCATATCCGACCCTTCATCCTCATCACACCATAATTACCAATAGACACATCCCTAGCATCACCTCGCCGGACCCTGTCCTAAAGAACGATCAAGTGTAGGTCATCATACTGGCGTTTCCTGATACAGTCATAAAGAGAATAACTAGTGACTACGCAAGACAACACTCGACTAGGCTCCGATATACCCAACCTCACAAGCTGGCCCGCTAAGGCTTGAACATCAACTGCCAAAGGTCTCTCTGCTACTGGAAGATATGCTAAACTTCCCAAGCTCTCTGCCCGGTGACTCAAGGCATCGGCCACCACATTAGCCTTACCCGGATGGTATAGAATAGTGATATCATAGTCCTTGAGAAGCTACAACTATCTCCACAGACGCAAATTCAGATCCTTCTACTTAAACAGATGTTGCAGACTCTGGTGATCGGTATAAATCTCACAACGAACCCCATACAAATAATGACGCTAAATCTTCAAGGCGTGAACAATGGTTGCTAACTCAAGATCATGCATCGGATAATTCTTCTCATGGGTATTCAACTAGTGCAAGGCAAAGGAAATCACCCTACCCTCCTACATCAAAACACAACCAATGCCTATCCTCGAGGCATCACAATACACGGTATACGAACTTGAAGATGATGGCAGAACTAACACTGGAGCTGTAGTAAAGGCATCCTTGAGCTGCTGAAAGCTCTCCTCACACTCGTCCGACCATCTGAAAGGGGCACCCTTCTGGGTCAATTTGGTCAAGGTCGAAGCAATAGAAGAAAACCCCTCCACAAAGCGACTGTAATAGCCCGCCAAACCAAGGAAGCTCCTAATCTGTATAGCTGAGGATGGTCTAGGCCAACTCTACACCGCCTCTATCTTCTTCGGATACACCTGAATACCCTTACTGGACACCACGTGCCCCAAGAATGCTACTGGTCCAAGCCAAAACTCACACTTGGAGAACTTTTTATAAAGTTTCTCCTCCCTCAATCTTTGTAATACAACTCTCAAATGCTGAGCATGCTCCTCCTGGCTATGAGAGTACACCAGGATGTCATCAATGAACACAATAATGAAGGAATCCAAGTGTGGCTAAAATACAATGTTCATCATATGCATGAACGTCGTTGGGGCATTGGTCAGCCCAAAAGACATCACCAAGAATTCATAATGGCCATAACGGGTCCTGAAATCCGTCTTAGAGATATCTGAATCCCGAATCCTCATCTGATGATACCCGGACCTCAAATCAATCTTAGAGAACACCCTAGCTCCCTGAAGCCGGTCAAATAAATCATCGATACGAGGCAAAGGATACTTGTTCTTGGTTGTGACCTTGTTCAACTGCCTGTAGTCAATACACATTCTCATGGAACCATCCTTCTTCTTCACAAACAGAACTGGTGCACCCCAAGGTGACACACTAGGCCGAATAAACCCCCTATATAGTTGTTCCTGAAGCTGATCTTTCAATTTCTTCAAATCTGCTGGTTCCATACAATACGGTGGAATAGAAATAGGTTGAGCGCCTAGCACCAAATCAATATCCTTGTCGGGCGGCATGCCCGGTGGGTCTGCAGGAAACACATCCAAAAAATTACGGACCACTGGAACATAATCAATAGTGGGAGTCTCTACACTGACATCCCTCACAAAAGCCAAGTAAGATAGACACCCTTTCTCCACCATGCACTGAGCCTTCAAATATCAAATCACTCTACTAGGAACATAATCTATGGAACCTCTCCACTCAACCCTCGAAAATATTGGCTGTGACAATCTGGAAAAGCATGACATAGAGATAGCCAATCCATGATCAATATCACATCAAAGTCAACCATACTGAGCAATAACAAATCCACTCGGGTCTCCAGACCCCCAATAGACACCACACATGACTGATACACACGGTCCACAACAACAATATCGCCCACGGGCGTAGACACATGAACGACTGTAACTAAAGACGCACGCGGTATATCCAAAAAATGGGCAAAATATGATGAGACATATGAATATGTGGAACCAGGATCAAATAAGACTAAGGCATCTCGATGACAAACTAAAACAATACCTATGATCACGGCATCTGATTCCATAGCCTCGGGTCTGGCAAGAAAAGCATAAAAATGGGCCTGACCTCCACCTGATCGACCTCTCCCTCTAGTGCGGCCTCTAGCTACCTGACCCCCACCCTTAGCTTCCTAGGCGGGTGGTGAAGTATTTGGTGCTAAAGTCGATGGCTGAATCCTCTACTGAGGCGGAACCCCATGGTGATGAGGACACTGCCTCCACATATTCCCCAACTCTCCACACTGATAACAACCTCCTGGTGTTGGTGACGGGGACTGAAGGGAACCCTTAGCACCGGGATGACTAGTAGAAGAACCTGGCGTGGAGGAGCCCTAAACTGATGGTGCACGGGATGAACTCTGGGCTGGAAGGGCACTGAATGATGAGCGGCCCAGATGAGAATTGCGGGGAACATGCCCCGATGGTATGCCACAATGAACTGGGCGAGCTGGCTGAGTAGGCCTAAATGGACGGCCTCTGTTGTGCTGGAACTTCCCCTTAGAGGGACACCACCAAAACTACAAGATCCTCGAGGCCTCTTGGCCTCCCTCTCATATCGCTCCTAGCGACAAACTGACTCAATCTCTTGGGCAATATCAACAACCTCCTCAAAAGTAGCACCTGACACCCTCTCCCTGGTCATGAGAATCCGAAGCTGATATGTGAGGCCATCCACGAACCTCCTGATCCTCTCCCTGTCCGTCGGAACCAACCATGCAGCATGACGTTCTAGCTCTAAAAATCTCATCTCATACTGCATCACAGTCATATCATCCTGGCGCAACTGCTCGAACTGCCTGCGCAGCTCCTCCCTGCGGGACTGTGGCACACACTTCTCCAAAAAGAGAACGGAGAACGGCTGCCAGGTAAGGGGCACTGCACCAACAGGCCTACGCCTCTCATAAGCCTCCCACCAAGTAAAGGCAACTCTTGAAAACTAGAAAGTAGTGAACGAGACCTTACTGGTCTCCAAGATACCTAATGTCCGAAGCATCCTCTAAAACTTGTCCAAGAAACCCTGTGCATCCTCACCCTCAGCACCACTGAAAGTTGGAGGCTGAAGTCTACCAAACCTCTACAACCTGCATTGCTCGTCATTTGGCATGACGGGAACCACATTAATCTTGAGCAGGTACAATCGGCTGGGCTAGAAGTGCCCCTAGTGTCTGAAGTCTCTGAACAACTTGCTCGGGAGTGCACGCGGCGGGAGTCTGAGTGCCTCCCTCGGCCTAAGAAGTAGCGGTTGTAGAAGAAATAGCAACCGCCTGAGCAAGACTGGTGCACACGGTCAAAATCTGAGCCAAGGTCTCCTGAAGACCCGGAATAACAATAGGCATAGTTGGTGCCTATGCTGGTCCCGCTGGAACATCTACGACTGGGACCTGATCTGGAATAATGGGTGGGTTTATAGGTACAGCCCTAGCTGCTGCGCGGGCTACACCCATACCCCTGCCACGGCCTCTCAAAGATAAGTGCAGACGTCTATATACCGATCTGCAAGACTCTACTAAACCTGCTCGTGAACCCGTGGAACCTATGTAACCTAGGCTCTGATACCAACTTGTCATGACCCAAATCTACCAAACCGTGATGGCACCTAACCTGGAACTAGGCAAGCCGACTCTTCCATCAAAAACAACAAGATATTTCAAAGTAAATATTTGCTTTAAGTCATTAATCAACACAAAGTTATAATATAAGTCTGAATAACACAGTGCGAAAAGAAAATCTCGATATCGGGGTGTCAGAAGTCATGAGCATCTACTAAAACTGTCTAAATTTGCTAAGACTAATATAGTTTGGGAAAAACTACTAATTACAGCTAAAGGAAGATACAATGGAGAAGAGCAGGGTTGCGCTCTCCATGCAGCTACTTTGCTAATTCCACGACTCCGCGTAGGATGAAAATCAACAATCGACGGCACATCCAATAACCCCTGGATCTGCACACAAGGTGCAAGGAGTAATGTGAGTACGTCAACTCAGTAAGTAATAAAGGTAAATAATGACTGAGGAATAAGAAACACATAAAATCCATGTCATGAAATCTCAGTAAGTACAGCATGCTTTCAAATAAGTAAATGAGTCAAATCTTCTCGTTTTCAAACACAATTTCGGTAAGAATCATTTAAAGATATTTTTCAATAGTTTTCAAAAGAGGTTAAATGCAATTTAGAATAAAAGTGATGAAATCATAAACATCCCCTTAGGCAAACATGAATCATAAACTGCCCCTCGGGCATAACATCACTCAGAATCAGCCCCTCGGACAAACCTCACAGCCACACATAAATAGCCTCTCGGGCACAACATGAATCAAGAACAGCCCATCGGGCAAAGCATCATACTCACTCAGGGTACCCGTGCTCACTCGGGGTGTACAGACTCCGGAGGGGATCCTATAGCCCAAGTGCTAAAACAGGTCACCTCGTGGCATAATCAATCAGGCCCTCGGCCTCTCATAATCATAAATTAGTAACAACATGTTGCGGCGCACAACCCGATCCCAAAGTATCCTCACAACACAGGCCCTTGGCCTCACTCAATTAGAAACCTCTCAAGCCACTCGGTTTATCAATAAAGGAACAGGGCGCTCAGCCCAAAAATATCATTTTATGCATCAAAACGGAGTAATAAAGTATGAAATCAGTAAACACAGCATGACAGAGTATAGATATTAAATAAAAAAAGTGAGGATAATAAGAAAAGACCTCTAAGGTCCAAAAAGCTTTGGCACAAGGCCCAAATATGGCATTTAGCCCAATTTATAGTAGTTCTTTCTAAGCACAATAGTATCAACTAGTTTTCAGTCAAATACGCAACTTTATAATTGCTACGGGACGGACAAAGTTACAAACCAAATGGTGAACGCCCACACGCTCGTCACCTAGCATGCGCGTCACCTCAAAATAGTGAAACGATGTGAAATCCGGGGTTTTATACCCTCAGGACAAGATTTACAATCATTACTTACCTCAAACCGGACGAAGATCTACTCCGCAATGCCTTTGCCGCTTGACTCGGCCACAAATCACCCCGAATCTATCCAAAATCAGTATATTATCGTTAATATATGCTAAAGGAACGAAGCCCACATAAAAATTATCAAATTAAACCACAAATTCCGAAATTGACCAAACTCGAACCCTGGGCCTACGTCTCGAAATCCGCCAAAAATCACAAAACTCCTTTCATTCACGAGTCTATACATACTAAATTCATCAAAATCCGACCTCAAATGGTCCCTCTAATCCCCAAATCAAACTATCCAATTTCAAGCCCTAAGTTCCCCAAATTTCACCCCTAATTCCTACAATTTTCATGCTTAATCAACTGAAATTTACCATAGATATGAGTATTAGGTTCAAAAATTTTACCTCAATGATTTTCCCCTTGAATCCCTCTTCAAAACCTTCCAAAAGCTCCAAAATCCGAGTTGAAATTGTGAAAAATGACCTAAATTCGCGATGGGTTCAATTTATACCTGCTGCCTAGGCATTACCACATCTGCGGTCAATTTAGCGCACCTGCGGTGCCGTTTCTGCGCCCAAAATTCTGCATCTGCGGAAGTCACTTAAAGTCCTAAAATCGCACCTGCGATCACCTCTTCGCACCTGCGGGTTCGCAGGTGCGACCTCTCATCCACACCTGCATAGCTCGCACCTGCGGTTCCCAACCCGCAGGTGCGGCCACACCATAACAGCAGCACCAGCTACATTTTTCCAACTTCAAACTTCCCGTTAACCATCTGAAATCATCCCAAGGCCCTCGGGACCTCAACCAACAACACCAATAGATCAAATATCAATACCCGAACTTAGTCGGACCTCCAGAACACCCAAAACAACACCAAAACACCGAATGAACTCCAATTTCAAGCCTAAGGATTTCTAAACTTCTGAAATTCGCCAACGATGTTGAAAACAAACCAAACCACGTCCGAATGACCTGAAATTTGCACACACGTCACAAATGACGCTATGAACCTATTCCAACTCAGCCGCCGCGTCCTCCAAATCAGTCTCAGCCGCCGCCAGGTCCTAGTCAGTCTCAGCCGCCGCGTCCTCCAAGGAGTTGTTTTGAATGTGGTGACACTCGTCACATGGTTAGGGATTTCCCCAGAGCCAGGAGGGGTGCACCTCCACAGACTTATCAGCCTCCACGTGATCCACCGGGTCCTTCAGCTATTCTTCCAGCCCCATCTGCCACTCCACCTTCTCAGGCAGCTCGAGGCGGAGTTCGGGGAGGTTGAGGTCGCCTTAGAGGGGGTGGCCAGGCTAGGTACTATGCCCTTCCAGCCCGTTCATAGGCTGTCGCTTCAGATTCAGTCATCACAAGTATTATCCCTATCTGTCATAGGGATGCATCAATATTGTTTGACCCAGGCTCTATGTATTCATATGTATCTTCTTACTTTGCTCCACACTTGGGGTTATCAGATTTTTGAGTTCCCCTATTTATGTATCTACTCCTATGGGAGATTCTCTTGTTGTGGACCGTGTGTATCGGTCGTGTTTGATTGCTCTTAGTGATTTTGAGACCAAAGCCGATTTTTATTACTTAGTATGGTAGATTTTTTATTACTTAGTAAGAAACATTGGTCACCGACCCTCCATGACCGTTCGTCAATATTTTGGCACTATAGAGGCATAAAAAAAACTCGGCCCGATACCAACATTTTCTTGTGCCATAGCCCACGCTTTCTGAGTGGGCACAGGCACCCGGATCCGGATCGCCTGAAATTTTCCCAGACAATAGAAAATGACTTAAGGAACATTGGTCACCGACCCGCCATGACCGTTCATCAATATTTTGGCACTATAGAGCCATAAAAAAACTCGGCACGATTCCAACATTTTTGTATGCCATAGCCCACGCTTTCTGAGTGGGCACGGGCACCCAGATCCGAATCGCCTTAAATTTGCCCAGACAATAGAAAATGACCTAAGGAACATTGGTCACTGACCTGCCATGACCATTCGTCAATATTTTGGCACTATAGAGCCATAAAAAAAACTCGGCCCGATTCCAACATTTTCGTGTGCTATAGCCCACGCTTTCTGAGTGGGCACGGGGACCCGGATCCGGATCGCCTGAAATTTTCCCAGACAATACAAAATGACCTAAGGAACATTGGTCACCGACCCGCCATGACCGTTCGTCAATATTTTGGCACTATAGAGCCATAGAAAAAACTCGGCCCGATTCCAG
>ML372035.1:0-49806 GCA_005239525.1 Nicotiana knightiana | reverse complement strand
GTCGATTGCTATGCCGGATATCACCAGGTGTTGATGGATGAAGAAGATGCAGAAAAGACAGCCCTCACTACACCCTGGGGAACATACTGTTACCGAGTCATGCCTTTTGGTTTAAAGAACGCTTGGGCTACTTATATGAGGTCCATGACCGCCATATATCACGACATGATGCATCAGGAGATTGAGGTATACGTGGATGATGTGATCGTTAATTCCATAACCCAAAATGACCATGTGCAACATTTGAGAAAATTCTTCGAACGCCTGCGCAAGTATAATTTGAAGCTGAACCCAGCCAAATGCGCTTTCGGAGTTCCATCCGGAAAATTACTGGGATTTATAGTCAGTCGACGGGGCATCGAGCTGGATCTGACAAAGATAAAATCCATCCGGGACCTCCCGCCCCCAAGAACCAAGAAGGAAGTTATGAGTCTGTTGGGTAGGTTGAACTACATCAACCGGTTCATCGCTCAGTTGACCTCAAAATGTGAGCCTATATTCAAGCTATTGAAAAAAGATGCGACCATCGAGTGGACAGACGAATGCCAGGGCACTTTTGACAAGGTCAAAGAATATCTATCAAACCCACCGGTGTTAGTCCCACCAGAACCAGGGAGGCCTTTGTTCCTATACCTGACGGTGCTAGAAAATTCCTTTGGGTGTATTCTCGGGCAACACGATGCGACCGGAAGGAAAGAGCAAGCCATTTATTACTTAAGTAAGAAATTCACAAGCTACGAGGCCAAATACTCTCAGTTAGAAAAGACTTGCCACGCTCTAACTTGGATAGCTCAAAAGCTTAGACATTATCTGCTGCCTTACACCACCTACCTCATCACGAGGCTGGATCCTTTGAAGTACATATTCCAAAATCAAATGCCCACCAGGATATTAGCCTAATGGCAAATCTTGCTCACAGAATTTCATATTGTCTATGCCACTCGCACGGCTATAAAAGCCCAAGCATTGGCCGATCATCTAGCCGAAAATCCAGTCGATGACGAATACCAACCTTTAAACACTTACTTTTCGGATGAAGAAATCAATTCCGTTGAAGTAATCTCGGAAGGCGCCGACACTTCGAATATGTTTTTCGACAGAGCGGCCAACGCGAAAGGTATTGGGATAGGGGCAATCTTGATTTCACCCGCGGGACAACACTACCCAGCCACGGCCCGTCTCCGTTTCTTCTGCACAAACAATACCGCCGAATATGAAGCTTGTATAATGGGCATAAACATGGCCATTGACAAGGATGTAGAAGATTTGTTGATCATAGGGAACTCCGATTTGGTCATCAAGCAGGCTCAGAGAGAGTGGGAAACTCGAGATGTCAAACTCCTTCCCTATAGACATCATGTGGAGAATCTCAGTAAACGATTCAAAACCGTCGAGTTCAGGTATATTACTCGATTCCATAACAAATTAGCAGATGCCTTAGCCACTCTAGCTGCAATGCTACCCTATCCAGGTAACGTTCGCATAGACCCGTTGGAGATCCAAATCAAAGAGCAACATGGTTACTGCAACATAGTCGAAGTAGAGTCCGACGTCCCACCATGGTATTATGTTATTAAAAGGTTTTTAAAGACCAAAGAATATCCCGAGAAAGCCAACGGAGACCAAAGGAGAACCATCCGGAGGCTCGCCAGCAGTTTCTTCCTAAGTGGGGAAGTACTGTACAAAAGGACACCAGATTTAAATCTGTTAAGAAGTGTAGACGCCAAAGAAGCCAAAAAAATCATGGGCAAGGTCCATTCAGGAATATGCGGTCCCCACATGAATGGGTACGTCCTCGCAAAGAAAATATTGCGGGCTGGATATTATTGGATGACCTTAGAGAAGATTGCTTCGGTTTCGTCCTGAAGTGCCATAAGTGTCAAATACATGGCGACCTAATCTATGCGCCACCTTCAGAACTGCATCCCATGTCATCACCTTGGCCATTTGTTGCTTGGGGAATGGATGTCATTGGGCCAATCGAGCCAAGGGCCTCAAACGGGCACAGATTCATCTTGGTCGCTATCGACTATTTCATGAAATGGGTCCAGGCCGTCACGTTCAAAGCTTTCACTAAGAAAGTGGTAGTGGATTCGTTCACACCAATATCATCTATCGTTTTCGTATCCAAAAAACTATCATCACCGATAACGCCGCAAATCTAAACAGTAACTTGATGAGAGAGGTGTGTGAACAGTTCCAGATAACACACCACAACTCGACCCCTTACCGACCCAAAGCGAATGGTGCAGTTGAAGCAGCAAACAAGAACATCAAGAAAATTCTCAGGAAAATGATTCAAACATCTAGACAATGGCACGAAAAGTTGCCTTTTGCATTATTAGGATACCTCACGACCGTGTGTACGTCAGTGGGAGCTACCCNAAAAAGAATGGATGCAGTATGCCATGGACAATTATACCAACAAAGAATGGCCCGCGCTTACAACAAGAAAGTGCAACCTAGGAACTTCGAGGTAGGGCAACTCGTTTTAAGACGTATCCTCCCACACCACGAAGAAGCGAAAGGAAAATGTGCCCCAAATTGGAAAGGTCCATACATCATAAGGAAATTGCTACCAAAAGGAGAATTATACCTAGGAGACATCGAAGGGAATGACCCCGAAACAGTTGTTAATGCAGATGCCGTCAAAAGGTACTATGTTGATCCCCTATATACATCGGCAGGTGTTCTCCGGTTGGGATGACGAAGGCTTTCATTCTCGCTACCCAAACACTATTACCCATTTTGCAAACCCTTTGAGTCGGTTACTCTTCTTTGATTACCCTCTTTGGAGCCCGAAAGTGTTAGTGAAAAAAAAAACAAAAAAACACAAAACACCAAACCAAAACAAAAACAAGATTTTGCCTGAACTACGTTCGACTTGATTCCGAAAGGATACGTAGGCAACCTCTTCCTGGGGTTCAGTCACACCAAAATAAAAATTTCACATTTCCCCAAGAGTTTACGTTGGGGCAAATGCTATGATCAGCGAAGTTTGCGCAGGAAAGGTTCCAAAGCTATAGCTCAATCAAAATTCTTTTTCACCAAAAACCCTGTCCAAGTCCTTCCGATCAATCGGCATAGATGTTCAAAATTGGAAAATACAATTGTTCGAAGCAAATACAAGCAACGAGAGAAATTAAAAATGAGAGATTCTTATCGGTCAAAACCCACACGGGCACTGTAAGGTGACGGTAAGTATAGAAATTAAAATGAGAGAGTTTTATCGGTGAAACCCACACGAGCACTGTAAGGCGACGGTAAGTAGAGAAATTGAAAATGAGAGAGTCTTGTTAGTGAAAACTCGCAAAGAGCGCTACAAGGCGACGGTAAGAAGATAAATGAGAGAGGTTAGTTGGTAAAAACTCGCAAAGGGCGCCACTAATCGAAAAGGATAATGGATCACTGATATAGACACAGTCTGGGGCAAGGTTTCTAGATCTCGAGGTGATAATTGTAATGAATTTCTTAGAGTCGGACGGTTTACACGGATCAGGCATCCAATCCAAAGGGCATGTCACGTTCATTGAAGTCCGCGTGCACTCCAGATAAGCCCTTCTCTCCTTTCCCCGAAAAGGACACCTTTTGTTTAAATTTGTTGTCCATTCTGTCGTTGCTTTTTCTTTTGAATCCCTTTCGGTCTAACTCTTTCCCGAAACTAAGGCAAAGAAAAGATGGCAAGACTGATTTACAAGGCTCTCATTTGACGCGGGCTAATATGCAAAAGGCGCTCATCCTCGTCAGGAGCGTCGAGTCGATCCCAACTGGCCGAAGCGGTCAATACTTAAAAATCAAATCCGCGAAAGGAGGAAATCGAATTGAAGTGCCTATATAGGCGATTGAAGTTGAAAGGTTGAGCCCCGTGTGGCTAACCATATTGGCAAGGTTTGAAAATCCGAAATATGCCAAATGACCTAAAGTTACAGTTGGAAGAGAAGTCAGAAATGAAAAGCCAATAAAGGCGAAATAAAGTTGGAAAGGTTAAGTCCTACACGACTAACCGTCGCAGCAAAATTTGAGGGGCCAAAACTCCTCCCCAATACTCCAAAAATCCAAAAGAAAAAGCAAGTGAAAAGCCTACAAAGGAAAAATAAAATGTGGGGTCCCACGTGACCGATCGCCATGGGGAAATCTGGAAAGCCAAGGCCCCGGAATTAGAGATGAAACCCAATCCCCAGCAAGCAAACAAGCAAGCAAGTGTTTGAGATCTTCATCAAAAGAAATGAGATCAAGCAGTTGAAAATCAAGGCCGCAAAACCAACCACCATTTCAAACTAACGAATTGTTCTTTGTTTAAAAACAGGAAACAGATGCAAAAGCAATTGTGCAAAGGCAGATGCAATAAAAAGGAATCGCACAAGAGCTAGAAGGAGCTCTGCAGCATTGACTCCAAAGAAAGGGACGTTTCCTCCAAAAATCTTTTCCCGCGTATATAAAAAATAAAAATAAAATAGAAAATAGAAAAATGAATAATAATAAATAAATAAATAAATAAATAAAGAGAAAGAAGAAATGAAGTTGAATGTGATGAGACCCTAAAATTAGCATAGGATCTTCAACCCTTTGCCAAACATTTTCCAGCCAAGGATATCCCAGTCCTCGGTTGATGCCAACATAGGGTCCCGCACCCAACCAGACACCGGCATAACCCGGTTATCCTCCTGATAACAGCATAACCTGTTGATCATCTTCAGACACTGGCATAACCCAGTGATCTCTTTTTCAGGCAACAACATAACCTGTTGACCTCTCTTGACACCGGCATAACCCGGTGATCCTCCTGACAACAGCATAACCTGTTGATCATCTTCAGACACTGGCATAACCCAGTAATCTTTTTTTTCAGGCAACAGTATACCCTGTTGACCTCCCCGGACACCGGCATAACCTGGTGATCCTTCTGACAACAGCATAACCTGTTCATCATCTTCAGACACTGGCATAACCTAGTGATCTCTTTTTTTTTCAGGCAACAACATAACCTGTTGACCTCCCCAGACACCGGCATAACCCGGTGATCTTCCTGACAACAGCATAACATTTTGATCATCTTCCAGACACTGGCATAACCCAGTGATCTCTTTTTTTTCAGGCAACAACATAACCTGTTGACCTCCCTAGACACCGGCATAACCCGGTGATCTTCCTGACAACAGCATAACATTTTGATCATCTTCCAGACACTGGCATAACCCAGTGATCTCTTTTTTTTCAGGCAACAACATAACCTGTTGACCTCCCTAGACACCGGCATAACCCGGTGATCTTCCTGACAACAACATAACCTGTTGATCATCTTGCAGACACTCACATAACCCAGTGATCTCTTTCTCAAGCGACAGCATAACCTGTTGACCTTTCCAGACACCAGCATAACCTTGTTATATCTTTCTTGACAACGGCATAACCCGTTGATCCTTCCACAGACACCGGCATAACCTGGTGATCTTTTCTTGACAATGACATAACTTGTCAATTTTCTTTCCAACATAGGGTCTCCACTCCCTTGTTGATTTTACCTTTAGGCATAGGGTATCCACAATAACTCCGGGTGCACCCTTCCCGTCTTTTGATTTCTTTCATTAATAAAGTAGCATAGATTTTATTACAATAACTCACGGAATTTTCCTAGTGAAAACTGGGGCAGAAAATTTCGTTCATTTTCTTTGATTTTGCGCAGGTCACAATGAATTCGAGACGACCAAAAGAAGAAGTTTCGATCAGAAATAACAAAACAAAAAGAAGAAAGAGAAGATTGAATCCAAAAGTGCAGATACGGAGAAGATATGGACTATTCAGGACGAGATTGAAGTCATCCGTTCAGTATATCCTTCCTTGGTTCGAAAAGCGAAGAGACGAAACCAACACCTGCGGCTAACAAACATCAAGATCCAGGTCAGAGTTAGCATAAGATCAAGACTCAAGAACAGGTCTTAGATAGGAATCTTGTAACTAGCAGCTGATAGGTTTAGTTAGTCTGTCGTTTTGTTTACTTTGGATGTAATAAGGAGATCCACAGCAGTAACAGCATCAACCGCAGTGAAACCACAGTTACTCGGTAGTCCCAGCTACCAAAACTTCCAGAACTACGCTGACCTGATTCCTTTATAGCCAAGGAAATGTAGGCAACCTTTGAAGCAGGGTTCGGTCAAGCTTTTCCAAAACGCTTCACAATGGAACATATGAATGGGTAAAAGTCGTTTATTGCTGCTCACTTTGTCTTCGCTCGAAAACTCTCTGTGTTTTCGAGCAAAGAGGGGCAGCTGTGAGCATGTGATTTTACTTATTATATAATCCTACAAAAATCTCAATAAACTAATTGGTTTTATGGGTTTTGGTTAAATTTTAAATACTATTTATGAATTTATTTTGTTACATTACGCGGCCGCGATTCGTATTCTAAACATGTGAATAATTTAATTAGATCTATAACTCTTAATTATTATTTAAATAATAGCAAAATATAAGTTACCTGATATAAAATAGGTTAATGTTTACTTTTTGGTTTAATCACTTTTTCCTTTGACAAAAAATTATGAAATTGAACTAGGAGTAAATTAAATGGTATGATTTTTAATTAGTTAAACAAATACTAGGATTAGAACTAATTATTACATGTTTAGTCTTAATTTAGGATAATTTAATTGGTAGGATGAATTAAGTAGACCAGGGTCAAAATTGCCCAGGCCCAAGCCATTTTCGCTCAACCCAGCCCAATCGTTACACCCGGCCTGCCCCAGCCCCTGATCCCAAAACGACCCCCTTTAGATTATGAAAAATCCCAGTCGTTGATCTCTTTTGATCTAACGGCTGGGAACTCCCTAATTTCCCAGCATATAAATGTCCGAAGCTCCCCCCTTCCACCCCCCAGTTCACTTCGAAGCCTTACACCCTCTCTCCCCACCGTCTTTCACCTCTCTAGAGACCAGCCGGTCTCCGCCTTCCTCCGCCTTGCTCCGCCGGCCAGAAATCGCCTACCGGCGGCGGCGCTCAACCAAATAACACCAAAACTTCACCAGACAGTCCTCTCTTTCCCCTAAACCCAGTCTTACCATTACTTTCACCAAATACCTCACCAAAAAAGAGTATTTTCAGATCTAAAAAGATCAAAACCCTAAAAACTCGTCCCTGCCGATTCAGAGAATCTCGTTGGCTCAGACTTACGTGAGTCACTTGCTCTTCACAAGCGCAAGTGATTCACGTGGTTCGATTCAATTTGAAGCCACCGGAATCCGGCCAAAGCTGTTATAATCGACTGGTACCCCTCCGATTTGTTTCCTTTAAATACTTGTGCATTAAAACAAGTCACCTAGGTTATTATTAAAGTTTCCTAATTACTGTTTCTTTTGTTGGATTAATTGTTTAGGATTCCTAAGTTTTCTGTTTATTTCCTTCCTAAATTGTGTTTCAAATTTAGTTACAGGTTGTTTGTTTAACTAACTTAGTTTTAGGTTTTCAGATTTTTCTTTTTCTTCCCCTAAGCTAAATCATTGAGTTATCTACATATGTTAATTAATGGATTTTCATCATAGATAATCATGATTGATTAGCTGTTTAATCAAATCCTTAGGTCGATGAATGCATGTGTTAATTGCTGTTATGAGTATTTTTTTTTCGGTTTCTTCTTGTAAAAAACAGTATAATGGCCATTATGTGTATTAATCACCAATGATTCGCTCATGTATTGCTTAAGTATGGTTTAAAATAATAAATTTGAGTTAGCCCATGATTTTGTTGGGTAAGGTGATGATTATTAGTCACACTTAGGTACTAATTTTCAGTTAATTATAGATTAACCTAGTTTCGACTCTTAGGTTAGATTGGCACATTTAATTATCCTAAACAAACTACCTCCTAGTCGCAAAACAACCTAGATTAATTTCTGGCCTAGTTAACTCCTCATGAGCCATTAGGTGGTTATATGTGAGTCAATTAGAATCTTGATTCAATCAATGGAAAGTTAATTATGCTTAACTACTTAAGCTTAAGTTAGCAACTAAGATAAGTCGTAGTGTAGGTTATTAACTAAGACTAATGACTCAACCTCTCGAATTACTTGAATCAATCTAATTCCTAACTTAGACAAATAATTAAGCTAATTACATGTTAAGCCAAGAGTTAGTCCAAATTCAACTTCATTAGTGGTTAACTATTGAGTTAATCACTCAATTAGGATAAAAATCAGTCAACATTTAATAAGCTAATAACCTAATCCTTAATTACTAAAAGAGTAATTTTAAGGACACTAAGGGGTGATGTAGGAATTACAATTGAAGAATCTTGGGTGTTACAACCCAAGAAACTTCTAGAATTAAGAAAATATCATGAAATCAGATTTTTAGGGGGTAAAACAGTAACTCTAAAAAAGGATAAGGGTTGTAATGGATAGGAATGTTCTAGAAGGGTGTACCGTTGTCCAAAAGGATAAGGTTAGACAGTTGTACATGTACTATTTCAGCCTAATAGGATAAGGAATATCCTCTAAAGATGCTACCCTAAATTTCCCTATATATAGACTAGGATATTCAGAAGCTAGGGGGACCTTTTTTTTGGACGTAAAAAAAAACTGATTTTACGCAATATAAAAACACATTGCCACACATTCCCCACAGATTTTAAGAGAGATTTCTCACAGAAATTTCACACATCAACCCTGAAAATACTGTTGTTTTTAGAATCTGAAGAAAACAAAGAAGACACTGAAAAACACAAAAAAAAAATGGATGCAAAAATCTGATGAAACTGATTCTGGTCTAGTTTTGGGTAATTTGAAGAACTGGTTTAGCTGTTGAAATTTTTTCTGAAAATATTCGTCTGAGGTTGTGATCTTGTGCCAAAATCCGGGTCTTTCTTTGCTGACTTTTCTGGGTTTTATCTTGAGTTTACTGCTGTTCTTGTTACTGTATTAAGCTTCAAATAGCTTTGGTTTTCTTGACCTTTATTTGGTCAAGTTTTTCTTGTTGTTTTACATTTTAAGGTATGTAAATTTTACCTTGCATTAAATAGAATTTAGGTATGGAATCCTGCTTAAATATTAGTGTTTGTATGGGTTTTGCTACGAATTTCAGCTCCTATGTGTTGAGATGTTTATACATGCCTAAATTTCAGATTTAATGGCATGCTGATTCACCTTTGTTGGATATAAATGACGTATATGCTTACTTGCATTTTGGCTTCAGTTTTTATGCTATATGTTTTAATGGTCCTAATCTTTGTAGGAATGTGAAGTTACATGAAATAGCATTATAGAGTTGAATCTGACCACTAGTTAGGTCAGATTCACTCTAAAAATGCAAATCTTTGGTTCTATTTGAGAGTGCAGATGTTCTGTTTGGTTTTGGCTGAGAAAGAGTATATGTTGGTTGAGTAGATCTGAAGCAGCAATAGATTATGACCATTACTGTCATTTAGGATGCTATATATTTTTAAGAAAACTTGTATTTTGCAGTTGAACATTAATGTATCTATTATTCTCAGAACTGTTGTAAACAAAAACTGGACTGTTAGTATGTTGTATTTTGTTAATTTGTATATAAAAAATGGGTCAGACTGCTAAAAATGGCCCATTAAAGGCCCGAACCACGTTGAACCCCAGGCTATTGGGCCTAAGGGTAAAAAAGCCTCCAAAAATTTAGTATTATGTTTTGGCACAATCTGATTTAGTCCTAAACCGGGTTAGCACGATTTTATTAAAATCTAGATTTGTTTCTTATGCTTCTTATCGATATGGAACTTATGATTGGTTTAGGTACAATTTTATATATATATATATATACATATAGCTTCAGGTTCAGATTGATTCCGCTTAAAGGTCATTAAAACATTTTGAAGGATGGTTAATAAAAAACGGCCAGATGTTGATCAAAGAAATTTGGTTGTCTTTATAGGAATATGATTTATTAAAATCAACAGTCAGCCCTTACCAATTGCTCAACGTGCTCCTCACTAGATTTTTGCTCATATCAATGGCCACTACAAACGAAAAACAGAGCTGGAAATTGTTTGGTTGTTTAGTGCATTCATCTTTTATCGCAAAGCATGAAAATGGTAATAAGTAGCCTTAAAAAATTAGATTATACCGTTTTGAATGTCTTCACTAATGTCGTTTAAGTTCCTTGTTTTCTTACTCCTGATTATTTTAAATATCATTTGATATCATATGCACGGCAGCCCATTCATGATTATATTTAGAGATTGAACAAAATAGGTTGGCCTAAGGTGCTAATTACAAATTGGGCCAGATTTGGTCATGGCCCAAATACTCATCCTTAGACTAGCTAACTTACTCTTAGGCGATTTCGAACACATATCTACCCTTTAGTACAAAAATACTTCTTTTAGACTAAAATTACAAAACTTAGAGAATAATCGACAATTGCTTCCAAATAAGCATTTTAACTATCATGACCATAGTCATGATTATGTAATCCACACTCGGGTGCGGCAACTCATGTCCCCGACTCCAACTTCAAACAATTATAAAAAAAATCACATGTTGTAATCGTGGGTGCATTTCATGTGGCACAGTTACAATATGTCCAAAAACAAACAAGTGCACGCCATCGTGACTTGTTTCAAGATAAATCCATAAATATTAAAAGCGGTTTAAAATTATAAAAGTTAAATGCACAATAGGTTTAAAACACGTAATTAGTCAGATAATTTAGGCCAAATATTAATAGTTAAGCGACCGTGCTAGAACCACGGAATTGAGAAGTGCCTAACACCTTCTCCCGGGTTAACAGAATTCCTTACTCGGATTTCTGGTCGCAGACAAATTAAAACAGAGTCAAAATTTCCTCAGTTTGTGATTTAATAAATAAACGGTGTCCCGGAGCATCGTCAAAAATCCTGGTGACGACCCTGAAAACTAAAATAAATCCCAAATCTGAATAATGTCACCGTTAATTGGAAAAACTCCCTTATTACCCTCTCGGGGATGGAAAAAGGAGGTGTGACAAAAGAAACCACAGAGGGACCAAATGGACATTAGTGCCCTTGCTGACTGTACCAGTCAACACCCATAGCGGTAAAGTAGTTGCAACTGCCTCTCTGCACACACGCAACAGTTCAATCAATGCAGTAGTCACTTTACGGGGATTGCCCTTGTACCAAACATGCTTGCATCATTCAAATGATGTCACTTATGTAGTATTAACATGAAGCAAGGAAAAACATGATACTTGCACATTTCAAAATTGATTGATTTTTTCTCTCAAGTTTGTCGCAATCTTGCAAGTGACTATCAAGGACATCAAAAACAAACAATAACACAATAAAGGACCAGTTTCCCGCATCGAGTCATTATATATCCGTAGATGTGTTCCACTTTTGTAAAAGTGTTTCATGTGTAATGCCTACTTAGCTTAGTTACAAGCGTTGTGTAAGAAATCATTTGTAAAATCATAAACCTAGTGTTTGTGTCTTGGCTAGAGTTAGTCGAGTGCTAAGCTTTGTAATAGAGTATTACAAAGGGTTTGTGATAGAGTTGTTACAAGTTAGTGAGGGATTAAGAGGTTAATTCCTAGGTTATAATAATTTGTAATATGAAGTTTTCTCAGTGGTGAAGCTGAAATCCTACATGGGTAGGTCGTGATTTTTAATCCCGTGAATTGAGAGTTTTTCACGTAAAACTCTATTGTAATATTTACTTATTGTTGTGTGCATGCTTTCTGTGGTAACTAATAGAGAACCTGATTCTCTATATAGTTTAATTGACCCATAATTCTATCATACTAGAACTCCATCATATTTATACTACCATTTTTCTTGGCCATGCACGAATGCACGAATAAACTCTGTGATTTACTCAAATAGATAAGCATAGTGAATGGAACTCCTAAATATGTACTCCCTAGAGAGGAGAGATTGGATTTCTCAAAAAAAAAAAAAAAAAAAAATTTAACCAACATTTTTCTCGTAAGGCCATCTCCAACCTTTAGCCCCATTTTGGTCCTCAAAATAGGGATTTCTCTATTTTGGGGACAACTTACTCAAACCATTTTCCCGTTTTTTTTCAAAAGAGAGTATTTTTTTTGTACTCTTCTCTCTCTTCTATATTATATTATTATCTTTTATTTTAATTTTAATTTTTTAAATTCCATTAAACAAAATCCATCTTTTATTTTCATTAATTTATAATTTCCATTAAAACAATTCCATAAAATTTTAAATAATATAATTTGTATGCAGTTATTATAGATTAACTAATAATTCAAATAAAAGTGAAATCATTACAAGATTAATTAAATACATATTACATAACGATAAATTTTTAGGTATTTTAATTTAATGTATTTTCAATTTTCATGTATTTTCAATTTTAATGTATATTCATTTAATGTATTTTCAATTTTAGCAACATCTAATATTTTATATTTGCACCATTCATTTTTTGAGATGATTATATATTTTTTGTATAAATTATAAATTATAATAAAATTAACTTACAATTTAACATAAAAATAATAAATGCACGAAAATTAATTTATCAAAATTATACGCCAAAGTTAAGATGTTAATTAATATTATAAGGATATTACATAAACATAATTAGGTATATGTAAAGAGATAAATTAAAAGTATTAAATAATAAAAAATACATAAATAATAATGGGGAAGATGAATAGCATATCCCCATATTTGAGGGAACACTATTCATCCCCATTTTGGGGACAATAATAGGTGTGGGTTGAAGCTTCTTTTTAGTAATAATAGCCCCCGTTGTGAAAACATATGGAAGGGTTGGAGATGGTCTACGTACCTCAACGAGAAATAATATACTTCTTGATTTCAACACATACTGTGGAATTCATGGTTTGATCACATGATGACTCTTTTTTATTCCTTCATTTCTAAGGAACATTTATTGGGAAAGGGGTCTACCGCCCTATATCCCTCCCTT
This sequence comes from Nicotiana knightiana, assembly GCA_005239525.1. Classification (NCBI taxonomy): domain Eukaryota; kingdom Viridiplantae; phylum Streptophyta; class Magnoliopsida; order Solanales; family Solanaceae; genus Nicotiana; species Nicotiana knightiana. The sequence continues at coordinate 36,899 of ML372035.1, read as the reverse complement.
AATCCTCTCAACGCCCTACCTTCCATTCACATACAACATTAAATAGAATATAAATTTTATTCACAAGTCTCACATGTAAGCAAGCTACCATCTTCTCTAAATTGAACGCTTATGTATATACTATATGTTTATACATTTTTGAAGTCCATTAGATTCAAGCTGTCAACCTTCAAAAATTGTCCAATCTCCTAGACAAAATTTGGTCATTATTTTCTCCTTTTAGTTTCTTTTCTTCATAGTTCATTGATCGATGTTTTCTCTTGTGACTATTCTTCTTCCTCTTCCCTTTCAACATGACCTTAAAGGTTCATCATATACTACACTTCATTCTTTGGTTGTCGCTTCTCTTTCTCTTCTTTCATGAGCACTACAACTTCAAATTCTTGAAAACCAACAACGAAAACATAAACCACTCTATATCTAACAACCCTTTGTTCGTTCATAGAAAAGCACTAGGCACCAATTTTGACTCCACCCCATTTGTCGAAAACCATCACCACCACCACAAATACGAGCTGAGAAATTTTCCAGTAAACGTCGACGAGCAGCCGGAGCCAGGTGGAAGTATTGATCCACGTTATGGTGTCGAAAAACATAACCGTCTGGACCAAATCTGTTGCACCATTGAAGGTTTCAAGGAATGTTAGTTATACATAAAGGCTAAAGCCAAGCTACCATCATTTTATTGTTGAAGAAACTTGGTGTACATAGGATCTTGTAAGTTTTTGAGTCTGCAAATGCATAATGAAAAGTTCGGTAACATTTTTTTTTTCCGTTACTAGCTTGTAGCTTGAAGTATATAAGACGATTCATTAATTTGGCATGTAACATGATTTTCACTTGATTAAGAAAATGTTTCTTGAGAAATAGCAAATTAGTTGGGGAATATTGTTTCCCTTATTTTTTATTTTTTTTGGGTGAGTTGGAAAGTAGAAACAAATGAGTAGTGGTGACGGCACGGAAAATGGTCAAGCGAAGGGTTCTTAGCTAACGCCACAATTATGGTATTAGTAAATATAGTTGGTTAGAATAAAAGCCTAAATATAAGGGAGTGTGCATTGCACGTGATAAGTTGGGTTATTATTTAGCACTAGCAAACTAATTCATGAGTCATGTCTCTGAATGAGCCATGACATTTCTTTGGGGTTTTCCTCTAATAAGTTCGTTTTGTGCAGCAGTGTAAATAGTTTTTAAATTAGCATGATTATTGTTGAGATAGCTATGTGCTTTATAAACTACAGACGAAAAATCCATTATTTGATAATAAAAAAATTAAGATATTCAAGGTCGATAAAGAGGTCAACATCAAGTATTGTTTTTCTTTTATGTTCATATTCCGAGGCGGCTTAACGAAAGTTGTAGCCTAAAGTCAAACTTTAGTAGGAGGCTTTAAATTATTCAATTTTTTCTTTTTCTTTTTGTTTTGTTTTTATAACGATTGCGTACAATTCCTTTTGTAGTTATCTTAATCATTCACTCGGTTACTTACTAGCTCTCACCTTTGGAGATACTTGATAACTCAACCTCACTAAAGTTTATATTATTATGTATAATAAATATATATATTGACGGTAAAGATAGTGTTTTTATAAATTTTCATAATGTAATAATCTCAATTTTGTACCACTAAGTAGATATCTTCATACATTTGGAATATGTCAAGTCTATTTTGAAAGGAAAAAATATATTTACCTACTCTTTATAAGAAATAATCATCTCCAAAAGATATACTTTTTCTAATTTGTCAAAAGCGTCATCAAGTTATTCATTTGCATATATTGCATGTTTCTTATAAAACTCAGCTATTTATCTAAATAACTCTATCACATTCTACATATAAAGTATAAAATATAATCTCTTTGATAATAAATTTATAATATATAAATAATAAATGATAATAAATAGTTTTGAGGCCTTCAACTTTGGGGAGCCTAAAGCAATTGTTTTAGTGTCCTCCCCATTGAGCTGACACTGTTCTTATTAATTAATTCTCGCATAATAGAGCGACACGCTGAGCCGGAGACAGGTGGAAATCAAGCCCCGGAGCAGCAACCTCGGTTGTTTTGAAGGGAATGTTGCTTATAAGGATAAATAAATATCTGCCACACGGTAACATTCAATGAAGAATATAGCATTATGTTACAGAGAATATGGCATTCATACCCTGCCGTTACACACTCCAATGGTCTCATAATTGTCATTTAAGAGGGGCTTGATCCTAGGACCTTGTTCTCTAGGTGCAACTATAAATAGTGAGTTCAACAACTATTGTAAGGGGACGAATTATCTAACAAGTTTATGCTATATATTGTTCAAAAGTTCAATAACATTTTGGTTCTTGCTTATTAATATTGTGACTATTGCCTTCAGAAGATTTTTTCCCGGAACAAGCTAATGTTGTCATATCTCGATTTCTACGCTAAGTCTTGAATTCTTATTTAGTTTATTTATCATTTTGGGATAAAATCGATTAGCTTGTATATACACCACGTATAAATTCAACTGTACCATTTTACAAGTAAATAACTTGGCGCTCACCGTGGGGCTTAGACAATTGCATAATTGAGTTGATCCTTACATCCATTACTAACTTGTTTGATTCTTTATTTCTTGGAAAAAATCATAAAAAAGGGCAAATAATGATGTCAATATCGCACACAACGTCGAGGCCCAAGGAAATCAGCCTCAGCACGAAGATTCAATCTGTGATACCCGCAATGAGGGGGATAAGGCCACACCCGTCCACAGAGGGATATATCCACGACATGTTCGGGAGGCAACTTCTGATGATGTTGTAGACGAGCACGTCGTGGAAACAATGAGAATACCAAGGGATCAACAAAAGGCTATTATGGGTCATCTCTCACGACAAGATCAGGTCATGAGGGAGTTGTGGCAGGCATTGTCGGGTGCTTCCAACAACGCGCATGGACGTGGCCCAAATCCTTACGATGCTCCCGCGAACCAAACAATACAAAGGGCTGATAACAACATCCTGAGTGACGAGGTCGGCTTTTATAGGAATAGGGGAACAATAGCGATCCGGTAACAATAATGAGAATGATCCCTTAAAAATTTTGCGCGCACCATCGGTATTCATAGGACCAGATTCAAAGAGATACACCCAGTTGCTGTTCAAAGAAAGCGCGGTGCTGGAGTTGATCCCGAAACGGTTCAAGATGCCAGACATGCCAAAATTTGATGAAACTTCGGATCCTTAGGAGCACACAATGGCGGTGAAGGGAAAGAAATTAGCTCCATATGAGATTGATTTAGTCTTACTAAAGAAATTCAGGGAGACTCTCATGAAAGGGGCCTTGACATGGTATTCGCTTTTAACCGAGAACTCAATAGATTCCTTCGAGATTCTTGCAGAATATTTTATCAAGGCCCATGCTGGGTCCAGGAAGATACATGCCCAAAAGGTTGACATATTCAGGATTGCACAAAAAGAGTAAGAATAGCTACGGGAGTTCGTGGCCAGATTTCATAAGGAAAGGATGCTGCTACCTATTCTACCAGACGAATGGGCAGCTGAGACATTTACTAAAGGTCTGAATCCGAGGAGTTCTGACGCTTCCCCAAAACTGAAAGAAAGTCTGCTAGAGTTCTAAGCAACAACGTGGGCAGATGTACAAAACCGCTACGAGTTGAAGATAAGAATTTAGGATGACAAGCTCGGTTTCTCAGCATCAACCAATGGTCGGGACCGAGAGAAGAATAAGCAAAAATTGAAGGATGATTTTGACGCAGACCGACAATCATATAGAGATCAATTTTTGCCCTCTGAAAGGGCAGAAGGACGTGGCATAGGATTTCGGTCGAAGGATAGATTCACTACTGATAGGAGAGGTGATTGCGGTCGAAATAACAGATCATTGCTGGACAAAGTGGTATCTGCCTCCCGAGACTCCGCCTACCCCAGATTATCCAAATATAACTTCAACATCAGTGTGGTGGAACTAGTGTCAGCCATGAGAAAAATTAAGGAAGCACAGTTCCTGAGGCCAATGAGATCCGATCCTAGTCAGAGGGATCCTAATTTATGGTGCGAGTACCATGGGACCAACAGCCACCGGACTAGGGACTACCGACATCTGCGCTATGAGGTGGCGATATTGCTGAAAAATGGTCATCTCAGAGGGTTCGTAAGTGACTAGACCAAAAACAACTACGGTCGCAACTGGGATAATGTGGAACCCTCGAAAGCAGGAGAAGACACCCCTTATTTGATGATCAACATGATTTTCGGGGGGAACAAGATTAATGGTGGAAATTTATCAGCAACATAAAAGACAAAGGAATTTGTGACCCATAGCACGAGATTCCACGAAGTCGCTGAGGATGACATCACTTTCAAGGATGAGGACACAGATGGACTCCTACAAACACAAAATGATGCCTTGGTAATCTCTCTCAATGTTTTGGATTTTAGGATTAAACGTGTTTTGGAGGACCTAAGGAGTTCAACCAACATTATCTAATGGAGAGTGCTGGAACAACCCAAGCTAACCAGAAGCATTATCTCGACCACAAAGCTCCTCGCCAGGTTCAATCTGGCAAGCAAAATAACCGGAGGGGAAATTCTGCTGCCCACGAATGTTGTGGGGGTAATGAAGACGGCCCTTTTCGAAGTAGTAGACGACGATATGTGTTACAATATTATTCTTGGAAGACCATGGCTGCACGTGATGAAGTCCGTGGCATTAACATACCATCAACTTCTGAAATTCCCATCCCCGGAGGGAGTTAAACATATAAGAGGAGATTAGCCGGCAGCAAAGGACATGAATGCGATCTCACTTTCCAGTAGCAAAGGAAAGAGAATACATCAAAGCAATTATAGGAAGCAGCGACTGTCCCCGAGCCGAACGAAGAAAATAGGGGGGAGGAGTCGTCGAAATCCTATCAGGTACAAAGATATTTCCATGTACCATAAGAAACAGAAACAACCAAATCTACAACGGATGAACTCAAATAATTCGCATTTTTTGAGAAATTCTTAGAGAGAAAGTTCCATTTGGGGACAGGGGTGAATCCTGAGCTTAGGTCAGGATTTATAGAATTCATTAATTTTAATGTTGACTATTTTGTATGGTCGCATGGGGATATGACAGGTATTCTGTCAAAAGTGGTCATGCACAAACTAAGCCTAGATCCTAACATCCTTCCGGTAAGGCAGAAAAAATGCCCTATAGCCGAGGTTAGAAACAAATTCTTCAAAGAAGAGGTAACTCGTTTTCTTGAGATTGGTTCAATCCGGGATGTAAAGTATTGTGACTGGCCAGCTAACGTAGTAGTAGTTCCAAAGAAAAATAATAAATTTTGCATAGGCATAGACTATAAGAATATAAATAAGGTGTGCTCAAAAGACTCATTCCCATTGCCACACATTGATCAAATGATTGATGCGACGAGCGAGCACGAGTTGATGCATTTCCTTGATGCTTATGCCGGTACAACCAAATCAAGATGAACTCGGAGAATTTAGAAAAAAACTTCGTTCATAATGAACTTCGACACATATTTCTATAATGTGATGCCTTTTTGGCTTAAGAATACCAGAGCCACTTATCAGAGGCTTTTAAATAAAATGTTTGAGAAACAAATAGGGAAAATCATGGATGTTTACATAGCTGATATGATGGTTAAGTTTTTGAATGCAGGTAATCATCTTAATCACCTGCAGGAAACCGTTGACATCCTAAGGAAGCACAACGCATGCGGAATCTTCTCAACTGGTAGTAAATCAGGTCTACAGAATCTTCGAAGACAAAGCAGAACGCATGCAACATTATATAGTGAAAGTCCAGGTTATACTCACACGATTTAGGGAATGGTCAATAACCCATATCCCGAGGGAAGAAAATGTGAAAGCAGACGCACTAGCCAATTTGGGATCATCCACGAAAATGAAGGGATCAGACTTCCACACCGTGGTGCAGCTTATTGATTTGGTATTGGATGTGGACGGATAATACAAAGTAAACACGAGCTATTTGTCTGGGACTGGAAGAATGAAATTATTGACTATCTCGAGCATAGAAAGCTACTCGAAGACTCCAAGGCATCCTGAGCCTACGCACTAAAGCAGCCCGATACTGCTTCAGGGGAGGTCAATTGTATAGAAAATCTTTTCAAGGTCCGTTGGCCCGATCTTTAGGAGCCTCCAAAGCTAATTACGGTATGAGATAATTTCATGAAGGGATCTGTGGAAAGAATTCAGGTGCAGACTCTTTGGTATTAAAGCTAATTAGCGTAGGATATTACTGGTCCCGGATGGAACAAGACGCAAATGCTTAGGTTTAGAAATGCGATAACTGCCAAGGCTAGGCACCGTCAATGCATCAACCAACAGAGTTATTACACTCAGCTCTATCACCCCAGCCGTTCATGAAGTAGGGGATGGACATAGTCGGTCCACTTCCACCAGCTCCCGCTAGGGTAAGATTTCTTTTGATTTTAACTGACCACTACTTTTCTAAAGGGGTTGAAGCAGGTCCTTACCACAATATCGGTGAGTGTGAAATAGTCAATTTCATATGGGACAACATAATTTGCAAGTTTGGGATACCAAAAATGATAGCCTGCGACAAAGAGCCACAATTTATAGGCACAAAGGTGAAAAAAATCCTTGAAGACTTGAAAATCAAACGAATCACATCATCGCCATACCACCTGAGAAAAAACGGTCAAGAAAAGTTGACAAATAAAGTGATTATTCAAAATCTCAAAAAGAAATTGGAAGTAGCCAAAGGAAAATGGCCAGAAGAGCTATGGGAAGTGTTATGGGCCGAGCAATGGAAAAATCAAGCACGGGGGAGACATCTTTCTCTCTCGTGTATGGAGAAGAAGCCTTGATCTCGATGGAAGTAGGAGAACCTACCATTATACTTCCGGGTGGACGAAGAAGCAAACAACAAAGCATTATTGGTTAGTTTATAATTGCTCGATGAACGCAAAAACTTGGCCTATATAAGGATAACAACCCAAAAACAGAGAATGAAAAGATATTACAATAGAAGAGCCAATCTCCATTTTTTCAAAGCGGGAGACTTGGTTTTAAGAAAAATGACTCAAAATACTCGAGAGCTCAAAGCAGAAAAGTTGGGTCCAACATCAGAAGGCCTCTACCAGGTTTCAGCCATTACCGGGAAATGATCATACCGATTAAAAAATAAGACGGGGTCAAATTTCTGAGAAACTAGAACGTGGCACACCTTAAAAGATACTACTGGTGACGAGCACCACCTATACTAAAAGTATGTGCTGCACTCTTTTTTCCTTCGTCTAGTTTTTGTCCCGATTGCATTTTTCTGTCAAGGTTCTTAACGAGGGAGCAACGGAAAGAATACTATGAAGAAAGCACCGTCATCACAAATAATACCTTTAAATGAAAAATCATGAAGTGAATAAGACACTACGCGACAGTGAGCTAGTCTTTTACTTGATAGGAAAGTTTATACAGGAAAATAAAGCTTGTTGTCAGGCCAAAGGTTACTTGATCATTCACGAGTGCAAGCCACTGGGAGGTGGTTAGGTAATCTTTGGCTCTATATCAAAGTTCCTAATGGGAAGTGAAGCTTGCTGTCGAACTAAAGATTATCGAACCATTCACTAGTGGGATCTTCAAAGGAGCAAGACTTCTAGTGTTCAAATTCGCATTCTTCGAATTGGAACACTAGGGGGAATGATATGAGAATACGAAAAAATGATTTCCAAATAAACTGGGACATAAAATCCGGGAATAAAGATGTATCATCGGGATCGAGGACTGCACGGCCAGCCTCGCAGCAATAAGTTATACAAATTAACAACAAGTAATGGCAGTTTTTTTGGAAGCACGACAAATGCTTATGTACTTGTTTTTAGCACAACGAATGCTAATGAGCTGCTTATTTAATTAAGAAAGTGAAAGGAATAAAGTAAAGTCCTTTTATTTCCATCTTGTTTCTTGTCGAAATGATGAATTTATCTTATCATTTGAAAGTTAATCAAGTACTTCAAATGTTAGTGCCAGAATGAACAAGAGACATCCTCTTCGAGAGAACCATAAATATAAGAGGGACCTCCCTTATTAAATCCTCACAGTAAAAGGTTGGTTCCAGAAGAACTTATACTTGGGACAGAAACACTATCGGAAAAAATACACTCGAAGGCTTTTATAATTAGACACAAAAAATAAACTTTGCGTAATGATTAAAAAAAAGTACTTTTATATACAACAAATATGCCAAGCAGCACAAGTACAAGAAATATGAAAGAAAACAACAAAGAAAAATGAGAGAAAAAGCGAATCTACTGCATCCCTAGAATTCGGTAGAAGAGAAGCATCTGGGCCCCCCGGAGAGGTAGGTGGATCTGCCACCGGATCTAGATCTTCACCTTCATCATCATCCTCTTCAGGTTCTTCTTTAGTTCCCGAGAACACAGAATCGGAACGAGATGAGTCAGTCGCATTAGGTTGGACCGGGAGACCTCTCGGACAGTTAACTCCAGCTCACAGGCCTTGGCGATCTCAACATCAAAGTCAATGACTCCTTGATTTGGCCTCTTCCATGGTTTTTCTCCTCATAATGTACATGGAATATGTTTTTTCAACATTTAGGGAATCTGCTCGGTGTTAAAGCTCTTCCTTAAGCTGGTCAACCTCAGCCGAAAGGTTATTTCGCTCGGATCTGGCAGCCTGAAGGCTAACGTCAAGATCCTGGGTAGTGGAGTTAAAGACTTTATTGTGAACAACCTCTCAACTTTGGAGTTCAAGGATATCTCCAAATTATTTACTCTTTTAATAGAGGCAGACTCGCGCTCGACAACATTGTGCACACACTTTTGATCTCGGACAACTTTTCCTTGTCCTCTTGAAATTGCACCCTTGACATGGCCTCTTGGCTAAGGGTCATCACCTCATGCTCACTCTGCTACAACCGAGCCTCCAACTTAGCAACTTCGGCAGCCTGTGCCTCTAATACTGGGAGGCGAGCAGTAATTTTCTCCTGCTCGGCCAATAGTTGATCCATTTCGGACGTAAGTTTTTCCTTATCAAGGATCAACTTCTGAAGGCCCTCGAAAGAAAGAAGATTAGCCTACAAAGCAAAGGTTCAAGTCAGAAATCCTACCACGATGAATTTGGAAGAAAACTGTAAAGGAAGCAACGAACGTACCATTGGCGCATTGTGTATGGTATTGTTTATCATACAATTCCCCGAGAGAAAGTGTATTTTATTTTTATCTTTCTTTGAAGCCAGAGGCTGCAGATAATTAGAAAGTTCCACCGCCGGTACACCAAATGGTATTTGGTGGAAATCGACAGGAAAATACTCCTCCTACTTTAGGGATCTACAAAAGGGGGCGAATAATTATGCCCCAAATTCCAATGGACTGGTGAGTGGGGAGGAGAGACATTCACCTCTTGGATGTATGATACCGGTGGAGATGATGTAGCAGTTGTTGGTGGCAAAGGCATGGTTGGCGAAGAAGGAGATGAAGCGGATAACGTTGTGGGTTGAGAAGCAGCTACGGCAAAAGAAGTGCTAGTTATTGGTTGTTCATATACCTAAGACGAAAGAGGCCTGGTACTCAGGGTCGAAGTACCAGGTGCAACTGCTGGGGCTCGGATGATAGAGTTGGCATCCTCCACCAAATCAAACTCTGCCTAGAGCACTTGAGCATCATCATCAGTTGGTGTTATTTGCTCAGCAGATTGAGCACTCTGTTGAGTCGATGAAGGTTGCCGTCTCCTCTATAGGGAAGCCCCTTCATTATTAGCTTCTTCATCACCGTCAATTACTGCAGTGGTGGTGGTTCGCTCGGTCGCGACGTTCTTCACCCTTTTATTGTTTCCCTCGGGCGTAGAGGAGCGTTGCCTTTTTAGTTGTTTGTTCTCAGGTTTGAGAAGAAGCGCTTGTGCCGGAAGTAGGTATGATGTCACCCGTTCAGGTAAAAGCCTCTTGCAGCAACCTTGCCACCTCTCTAGGATCAGCAAAAATTTCCTCCTCAAGGACGGACATAGAGCCCTGCGGAAGACCTGAATTAAACAAGAAGGAAAGTTAGCCTATATTCTTATTTGTAAGGAAAAAACAAGATAAGTTTATTTACAATGGTTTTTGGCCTTCCACCCGTATTTAAAGGCCAGTTCTTTCCACCGGTGTGTCTCAGGCGTAGTGACATCCAAAATCTTTTGGATCCACTGGTCCAAGCCTTCAACCCTTTGTGGTGTCCACCGAGTTGCCGAAATAATGAAATGAGAGAGGTCAGTAGCAACATGGAACAACCTTTGATCAAGGAAAAGACAAACATTGAACTTACACGTATGCGTCCATGACTTGGGGAAAGCTAGAGTTATATCCGGTATGATATCCTGGTGGCAACTACAATAAACTGCTCCATCCATCCGCAGTCATTGTCATCATCCATGCTAGTAAGTAAAGAGTGGTTCACCATATTTGATGAAGTTTATCACTCCCCCCACAGAAGATTTTGTGGGAGTAAAGATTTATCTTACGTGCCAAGGAGAGGTCTTCCCCTGTCTCCTGGCATAGCCTCCATCAGCAAGCTATCATCCACCTTATAGAGGGGCTTACCTGTGCCACGCAGATTTGATACCGGTAGCAAAACTCCAAAATTACGGGGTAAGTCCCCCGCTGAATGAGAGTGGAGCTAAGGTGAAGGATTACGTGTAAACATATGTAAAACTCTTTTTGGAGAAAGTTACTCGCGCCGTTAAATCAGGAGAGATGATGTTCAAATATGACAACCAAAATATTTTTTCACATCTAGAATGCTGGAAGGACGAAAGGAAGAAGGGTGCACGTCAATAGCCCATGTGCGGGAGTTAGCGGAAGTGAACTTCTCTTTAAAATCCTTGGCTGTATTAAGCAGCCTAGGGATAATGGTGCTTACCGTAAGAGGAGCATCATCATCAGTGCATTCCTTGTTCCTTGAAGAACTGCAGTTATTGGAAGAGTATGCCATAGTTAGTAGAGGGAAGTAAGGATTTTCTCGGGAGAAGAAGTTTAAAAGCTGTTGAAAGCAAGAATGAGCTGAGTAAGAAAGTTTGATAAATTTTGAAGTGCAAAAGAAGAAGATTGAAGCGTATCAGTGAAGGAAAAGGCGGCTAAAATCATGGCGATGATTACCTCGAGAACTAGCGAAAGTATTGCTGAATCATGGGATGACGCGTGTTCGGTCAATAAATGCGAAGAGATGTGCATCTAATCAAGCATCCGAAATGTTTTAGATGAGGATATAGAATTTCCTTCCAAGGAAGGTATTGGTATCTTCCCCAACTTGGTGACACAAGGATGTGCCACCAGAAAGCAGGAGGACTATCTGTATAGGGTAAAATATGTTCATATTAAATTCTCGCATGATAGAGCGACACGCTGAACATGAGACAGGTGGAAAGCGAGGCAGGTGGAAATCAAGTCTGGGGCAACAATACCGGTTGTCTCCGAAGGGAGTGTTGCTTATAAAGACAAATAAATGCCTGCCACCCGATAACATTCAATGAAGAATATTCTATAGCATTAAGTACGTAGTCCGTTACCGAGAATATGACATTCATAGTCTGCCATTACTCATTCTTCAATGGCCCCATAATTTTCATTTAAGAGGGACTTGATCTTAGAACCTTGTTCCCTAAATGCAACTATAAAAGGTGAGTTGAACAGCCATTGTAGGGACACGAATTTTCTAACAAGCTTATGCTATATACTGTTCAAAAGCTCAATAACATTTTGTTTCTTGCTTATTAATATTGTGACTATTGCCTTCGGAAGCTTTGCTCCCGGAACAAAGCTATTTGCTGCCTTATCTTGATTTCTATGCTATGTCTTCAATCCTTATTTAATTTATTTATTATTTTGGGATCAAATTGATTCACTTGTTTATAAATCACGAATAAATTCAATTATACTATTTTACGGGTAAACCACATTACTTTATCTAGCAATGACTTGAGTTTATATATAGAGTATAAGGAATATTAAGAAACCAGTTTAATATGGAAGATTTTGGAAACTCAAGTCATGACTTATGTTTCAAAACATATAGTTGTATACATATGAATAAACATACGGACATCCAATACGGTCTTAACAATAGCTTTTAAGGCAGTTAAAAGGTCAAAACTAAGTAAGATCATTAAGGGAAAATTCTCATTAGAAAGGCTTAAAACGGAGAGAGTTACGGAGGCAAGGGAAAAATGATACACTTAAGTTTAGCAAATACAAGAACTAACATAGTTATTCTAATGGTTGTTCCCCCTGATTTAGGAGTGAGTTTGAGGAATTGAGGAATATCGATAAATGAAAGGAGTTACTATAGAGTTTAAGTTATAAGAACATTAAGGGAGATTCACACATATAAGCTATTTTTCTACCACTGTTATTTAACTTTTGATCAAGTTTAAATAAGTTGTACAAAAACATCTTTCGGATCAGAAGTTGGAATTCAACTCCCGGATTTCATACGTGCCCAGTCAAACTATCTTCGGATCAGAAGTTGGGTAGATGTTCATGAGTAAGTTTTCATCTGTAATCCCATTACCCAATCACTACTGGAGTTTCTAAATGAGCCACGCCTACTCCACCAAATTTTTCTCCACCTTTGAAGGTGTCATCTATATTGAGTTTGTACCATTCCCTTGGTGGTTTTGACCAACTTACCTTAATGGGGATATGTCTGTCTCGGTTCGTTTCTCGCTCCGTTAAGAATTTATATTCAATGGATTGATTAAGGACAAAAGTTAAGGAGATACCATTTGACGTGTTGTTGACATTGTTGTTGTTTCTAGTAATCCATAGGTTCGATATAATAAAAGGAAATAGAATACTCCAATGGACATATTTAGTGGGGATGTTTGGGTCTAAATCTCTAAGACAGTCGAGCCAATTGCCATTATTAGAGATTATTTTGTTACTATTTATTCCTATGTTGTGCCACAATTCCTTTGCAATAGAGCAGTGTAAAAAGATATGTATTATATCTTCAGGTTGTTCTCTACAAACTGTGCACAATTCATTTACATTCATACCAATGAGGTAGAGGTAATCCCTACATGGTAACCTATTATGATAGCATAACAAAGGAAGAATTTAATTTTTGTTTGGGACCGAAGTTTCTAAATCCATTTAAAATTTTTCATGGGAGAAGGTTTCTTATCAAGTAGTTTATAGCAAAACATAGTTGTGAAGGTACTCTTGTTGTTGATGTGCCACATATTCCGGGGAAAAAAACAACGGAGTGGATCTTATCATTAAGATCGTTAGGGATATTTAAGGATATGACATCGAGATTACATGCGTTATTTTATTTTATGTCACTAATGGTAAGAGAGGTCTCATACTTGTTGAGAGGCCCGATAACATAGTGTCTGAGGATTTTGCAATTAGGCATTCATCTAGTGTCCCAAATATTTTGGGAGGAGTTTTTGTGTATGGACCTTGATATACCTTGATGACAAATGGACCATCCTTTAAGAAGGCTTTTCCAACAAAAAGGAAGGTTAAGTTTTGAACGATTAACATATTTTTTGATGAGGAGGTTCGCCCAAATGGTATATGGGTCGTTGATCAAACGCTAGGCAAGACTAGTAAGGAGAGCCAAATCTTTTGATTTAGCTTTCCTAATACCTAACCCTCCGTTGTCCTTGTTATTAGTAACTGTATCCCAACTAAGAAGATGCATTTATTTTTTGGTTTCATTAGTACCCCATAAATTTTTATTTTTATTTTTTAATTTTGTCTATTATTTTAAGAGTTTTTGTAGGTAGTAGAGTATACTACATATAGTACACTGATATGCTTGCAAGTGTGGACGGGACAAGAATGGTTCTCCCAGATACATTCATACAATTAGTGTTCCAACCGGAATGTTTTTAGTGCATACTATCAATAATATGTTGATAGTCCTTTGGTTTGATATTTTCATTTAGGATGGGAAAATCGAGATATTTTTCAAAGGAGTTGTTGCACCCTATTTTGCATCAGTCAAGACATGATACAAATTATGATTTCTTTGTTGTTAATGAAAGAGAGTCGCCACCTAATATTTAAAGGTATACTAGGGTACCTATTAAATTATTAATTTATGTTCATTATAGGTCTACAAGCCGGTGAGATTATGGGTAAGGATTTTCTCTCTTCTAAGGGAAAGGTGTTAGGCACCCCTTAAAATTTACTTGAGGTAGCTCCATAAAACTTAGACTAATTTTAAGGACTCAGTTAGTTATACTATGATTAATTATTACCGAGACATGACTTACTAAATGCTAAAGGGAGTTTATGTAAGACATAAAAGGGGTGTAGGATTATAAAAGAGTTATTGAAGGTTAAGAGAGTTTTGAAAGTGATGTATAGTTTAAGGCTTGTATTTATTAAGTCAAGAAAGTGATTATCTTTGAAGAACAAATGCTTGTACGATTATTGAAAAATATACACAAGAACAACGATTCCAAGTGTACCTAGATTTTTCTTAAAATTCTAAAGAAGGAAAGTCTTTGAAAATTAATTTTGGTGATCACTCGTTACTGTCTTTCATGAAAATCTAGTTTCATTCCTTGTTAGTAAAAATCAGTGATTCTTTCCTAATTTTCTTTGAAACAAGGCTGTCGTTCTGATTAAGGACCTGAGCTTCAAAATCTTTAAGAAAAATAAGTGTGCGAGATGAACACATTATAATTAACAGTAGACAAAGATTAATTACTAGCTATTTTGTTTTAAGTCCTATATTAGTTAAGGTTTGCCAATATTTCATGTAATATTAGAGCATGAAAGTAAAGTACATAATATAATATATGAGTGTTAAATACATATTGATGTAATATGATATGGCAACAAAGGCAGTAAGCAAAGCATAATGAAAGCAGTAAGCCAAGCTATACAAATAATGATCAGTAATGAGAGGAGTAAGGGAGAAGAGTGGACTCTGATGATTGGCCTCAATAAGATAGGCCCAGCAATGAAGGAGCGCAAATAGTAGACTGGACTCTTCGTAGATTTAGCAAAGCTGGTTTGGGCCTGAGTTTCTTAGGAACTCAGCAGGCCTAAATATATACATGCCGAAAAAAGAATAAAATAAGGTCATTAGAAGTATGACCACATTCTCAACATATTCAAAACATTTATGACATGTACATTAAAATAACAATTGGTACAAGAAAAAATAATTAATACTGTGGGAAATTATATATTAATGCGGTGGTTCTACTTAGCATGTGATTCACATTGAAAACCTTTCATTGTCATTAAATATTAAACTCTCCAAAGAACTAAATGT
Organism: Nicotiana knightiana; assembly: GCA_005239525.1. Classification (NCBI taxonomy): domain Eukaryota; kingdom Viridiplantae; phylum Streptophyta; class Magnoliopsida; order Solanales; family Solanaceae; genus Nicotiana; species Nicotiana knightiana. Next base: position 21,620 of record ML372035.1, on the reverse strand, counting down.
TTCAATGAATGAAGGGCTAAGGAGGAAGCTCCACTCAAGGCAGATGCTCCCTTTGGATCCCCTGACACTTCAAAGTTCATAAGGAACTCAAGGCCCAGGGCAATACTTGTTTCGGGGAGGGCAACCTAACCTAAAGTCGAACTCCAATTCAAAATACCCTTAAACAGTAACAACATGTTTTAATCGCGGGTTTAAATGACTATGAGGCCTTATCAATGTAAACTAAGTGATATAGCATAGCCTACCACAAAATATATACTTTCCCTCCTAAGATAAGAACATATAGTCTATACTGGATTACCAAACACATATCACATGAATTCTAAATATCTGATTCTGAAGCACATACATGTGAGCATCATAAGCATATTACAAAGGCCTAATTTAAGGGCAGAGTAATATTCCAAGAAAGGCAAAGGTATACATAAACAACTCAGCGTATACAGAGGCTTCTAAGATATCTGGGACATGATCAAATTTCTCAATAGGTCCCCAAATTTACAGACTACAACATGGAATCCCTAAGCATCATACTCCTAATGGTATTAGCTTCAAACAAATCATCAAGTTTAGATAGTATCAGCAAGGATCTTTACGAGGCTTAGGGATTGGATTTGGTTTTAAATTCGAGGGTGCAACTTGCCCTTCTTCCCGACCGCATAACACCCTTCATGGGTGAAACCTTGAGTAGTACCTTCTCCCTAACCATGTATGAAACATCACGAACCTTCCGATCGGCGTAACTCATTTGTCTAGACTACATCGTGCGAAGCCAATCCTAAATCAATTTAACCTTGTCTAAAGCATCCTGAACTAAGTAAGTACCCAATAGCCTAGCCTCACCCGGCTCAAACCAACCCATCGGAGATCGACAATGTCTCCCATACAAAGCCTTGTATGGAGCCATGTGAATGCTCGACTGGTAGCTATTGTTATAGGCAAACTCTGTGAGCGGTAGAAATTGATCACAAGAACCCCTGAAATCAATGACATAAGCGCGTAGCATGTCCTCCAATATTTGAATAGTGCTCTCGGATTGTCGGTCCGTCTGAGGATGAAATGTTGTGCTCAACTCAATCTGGGTGCCTAACTCTCGCAGCACGGCTCTCCAATACTACGATGTAAACTGCATTCCCCGATCTTAAATGATAGACACTGGCACACTGTGAAGGCGAACAATCTCGCGGATGTAAATCTCAACCAATCGCTCTGAAGAATAATTAGTCCCAACTGGAATGAAGTGCGCGACCTTGGCCAGCGGATCCACAATCACCCAAATAGCATTGAACTTCCTTGAAGTTCGTTGAAGTCCAACCACAAAATCTATGGTGATACGCTCCTATTTCCACTTAGGAATTTCAAGCCTCTGAAGAAATTCGACCGGTCTCTGATGCTCATACTTCACCTGCTGACTGTTAAGGCATCGAGCTACAAACCTCACTAAATCCTTTTCATTGTCCTCCACCAATAGTGCTGCCTCAAATCCCGGTATATCTTCCTAGACCCCGGATGGATGGAATACCGTGAACTATGGGCCTCCTCAAGAAACAACTCACATAACACATATCTATTCGGCACAAAAATCTGGCCCTGCATCCTCAACACCCCATCATCCCCAATAGTAACATACTTTGCATCACCATGCTGGACCGTGTCCTTAAGGACAAGAAAATGGGAATCATCATATTGATGCTCTCTAATGCGATCAATTAAGAAAGACCGAGAAACTCCACAAGCTAGAACCTGACTGGGCTCGGAAACATCTAATCTCACAAACCGGTTGACCAAGGCCTGAACATCAACTGCAAGAGGTCTCTCACCAATAGGAATGAATGCAAGGCTACCCATACTCACCGCCTTTCTACTCAAGGCATCAACCACCACATTGGCCTTCCCGGGATGATACAGAATGGTAATATCATAGCCCTTTAGCGACTCCATCCATCTCTGCTGCCTCAAATGTAGATCCTTTTGCTTGAACAAGCAGTGGTGACTCTGATGATCTGTAAATACCTTACAAGACACACGGTAGAGATAATGCCTCCATATCTTCAATGCATGAACGATGGCCGCTAACTCCAAATCATGAACATGGTAGTTATTCTCATGAGGCTTCAACTGATGTGAAGAATAAGAATTCAATCTATCCTCCTACATCAAGACACACCCAATACCGATCCTAGAAGCAGCATAATACACTATATAAGTGTAACGACCCGACTGGTCATTTTGCATTATCGGACCCCGTTCCCCTAAATGAAATTTTCCATAGCGGCTTTTTATGATTTATGACTTGCGGGAACTGGTGGTCCGGGATTTAGGAGGTGTTTACAGTGCTATAGCAACAATTGGTTCCTTAAGGTTGGCCTATAAGGCCAAGTTTGACTTCGGTCCACAATTTGGGTTAACGACCTCGGAATCGAGTTTCGCCGACTCCGGTAGCTTCGTGTGATGATTTTGGACCTGGACGTATGTTCAAAATGGGTTTTTGATGACCCGGGGGAATTTCGGCACCCAATATTGAAATAAGAAGTTTCTTAAGTTCCTATGTTGGTCCGAACAGAACTCCGAGATAGGGAATAGTTCCGTTATGTTAATTATGACTTACCTGTAAAATTTGGTGTCATTCCGAGTTGTGTAGGTCGGTTCAGCGCATTGTTAGCGAAATCTAGAAAACTTAAAGTTCCTAAGTTTGGTTCTTGGGGTGTTGAGGTGTGATTTTACGTTTTAGCGTTGTTGGCTATTCCGAAGGCTCGAGCGAGTCCGTATTATGATTGGGAGTTGTTGGGATATTTGGACGGGGGATCGGGTGGGCCCAGGTGCTTCCCGGACTCCACACGAGGCCAAAAACCAGCTGGAACAGCTACTAGTGCACTTGTTGTGGTGTGACCGCAGGTGCGGGTGACCAGTCGTAGGTGCGGGACCGCTCGTTCGGGACTGCCTCACAGGTGCGACCCCCAGTGGTCTGGCCAATTTATGTAGGTGCGGACAAAGTTCCACAGGAGCGGAGCCGCAGGTGCGGTCTCCACTTTGCAGCTGCGGGCCCAAGTTCCCTAGTCCATTTTCGCATGTGCAAGCCTTTGCTCGCAGGTGCGTTCCTTGAGCCGCAGGTGCGAAAACACTGTCCAGACAATGTGTTTTTATACACTGGTTTTAACATATTTTTCTCATCTTCTTCTTCTTCATTGAGGCGATTTCCACCATTGTTGAGGGGCAAATGACATGGTCATTTAAGTTGCAAGTCCTCGGGTGTAGAGTTCGGAGATTCGGGCGCATCCTTGTTCCAAGGGGTAGATTCGACACGAGGTGAGTCTCATTTCTAACCTTGTAAGAGGGAATTGTCCCCATAGGTGTTATATATATGCTCTGTGTAATTGTTTTAGGGGCTACATGCATACAACGTGATAAGAGTCCCTACGTGGAGACTATCGTGCTATGTCGGGTAGGTATGATTCGCGATCGAGGGGAGGCTTTATGGTAAATGTATATAAATGTGTCATCACCCTAGTCGCAGGTATGATTCGCGAGCGGGTGAAGCTTTACGTCCATTCAGTGTCTAGATATTTCCTTATGACTCCGGCCTGTTGTCTTAGCCTTGTGCGCACTTGGGCTATTGGGTACTATTTTCCATTGATATTGATTTGACAGATAATTTGGGGGAAAAGGAAAGTGTACGTTGTTGCTTATTTTCAGTAGTTTCCTGGTTTTCTGTATTTGATAGGTATCTGCTGCTTACTGCCTCACATGTCTACTGCATTCCATATATCCTGTTTTACATTATTACTGTTGGGCCTTAGTGAGTGTCATGTCGACCTCTCGTCACTACCTCTTCGAGGTTAGGCGGGATAGTCACTGGGTACATATATATGTATGTACTCATGCTGGACTTGTGTACTTAATTGTACAGGTTCTGAGGCTGGTGTTTCTGGTTATTCGACCGGAGCTTGACTTATCTTCTGGACCGGACTCCACGGTGAGCTCCCCCCCCCCACGCTTCTCAGCCGTGCTATGGAGTTATCTTTTTGTTAATTTCTATCTATTCCTCTCAGACAACAGTACAATTTTGTATCATCTTTTGTATATTCTACTAGTTCGCCTGTTGACTTGTGACACTAGTTCCTGGCACGCACATAGTAGACTCTTATTTTGGGACTGTATATATATTTGATCACGATCATTTTGGCTGTATGTATTTAAATTGGTAAATGTTTCCGCTTTTATCTAAATGAGCTAAGTTTAAAACTTCAGGAAATATGTGGGATTGGTATGTAAATAAGAAAAATCTTACTAGTAAACAACTGTTGGCTTGCCTGACTCCGGTGTTGGGTTCCATCATGACCCGTGTGGGATTTTGGGTCGTCAAAACATGGTATCAGAGCATTAGGTTCACGTAAGTCTCACGGGTCACAGGCAAACCCAGTAGAGTCTTGTGGATAGGATTTGGAGACGTCTGTACTTATCTTCAGGAGGCTACAGGGCATTAGGAAACCTCTATTTGTTCTAATTCTATCGCGCAGTCGATGATTTACTAAATTCATTCTTCTATTCTCTCACAGATGGTGATGACGCGTGCATCTGATGTTCCAGACCCGGGAGAGGCCGCTACCCCCACTGATTGAGGCCGCAGTAGAGGGAAGGGGGGGAGGAGGGGGCACTTGCCCGTGATAGGGGACGAGGGCGTCCCAGAGCTATTCTGGTCCCACCACCAGAGGACCTATTATATAGGAGCAGGATGAGGTGCCTCCAGCAGATCCTACACCCGTAGAATTATGATGGCGCCAGGCTTCCAGGAAGTTATGGGCCGTATGATGAGATTTATGGACATTATGTCCCAGGCTGGTTTATTTCCAGCAGATCCTGCCACTTCTCAGGCGGGAAGGGGAGCCCAGACCCCTATTTCCCAGGCCGTAGGACCGACAACAACATTACACCACACCCCGGGTACACTACCCATGGGTGGTACCCAGCATATAGTAGCAGCTCTGGAGCCCAGACCAGTTGCGGATGGCAATCAACAGAAGATGTTAGACAGATGGACTCGATTGCGCCATCCAGTCTTCGGGGGTGAGCGAGGAGAGGATGCCCAAGACTTCATTGATAGGTGCAAGTATAGACTGCACAACATAGGGATCCTAGCGTCCCATGGAGTGGATTTCACTACATTCCAGTTAGAGGGCAGAGCTCGCAGCTAGTGGCAGTCTTATATTCTCAGCAGGCCAGCAGAAACTCCTACTGTCACTTAGGAGCAGTTCACACAGATGTTCTTGGACAGATATATTCCACCCTCTAGGAGGGAAGTGCTTCGGGGTCAGTTTGAGCGGTTAGAGTAGGGGCAGATGTCCGTGACAGATTATGAGGCCAGATTTTTAGAGCTGTCACGCCACGCTCTTATGATATTACCCACCGATGCTGAGAGAGTGTGGAGGTTTGTAGCAGGGTTGCATCCACGTATTAGATCCACCATGGCTCGAGAGGTGGAGATGGGTACTCCTTATCAGCTTGTAGTGGAGATTGCTCGCAGCATCGAGGGTTATCAGTTAAGGAGCTGGAGCAGGGTCAGCAGGATAAGAGGGCTAGGATCTCATGAGATTTCAGGGATGCCCTAGCTAGGAGCAGAGGTCGCTTTCGGGGTGGTCAGCGCAGCAAGCCTTCTTATTCAGCACCTCCGCCATCTCCCCGAGGTGTCCCAGTTAGGCCCCAGTTCAGTGCCATGACAGATCGCTCTTATCATCCTCCAGCTATTCAGAGTTCTCCTAATAGTTACTCCAGTTGCCAGAGATCCTCCTGTTCCTATGCTTGAGGGTTCACATCCCCCTCCGGCTATTCAGGATTCTTCTTCTTCGAGACAGCAGGATATGTCACTTGTGAGATGTTATGAATGCCGGGACCTGGGCCATGTGAAGAGGGCTTGTCTCCGATTTCGGGGCAAGGCAGTGCAGCAGGGTTATCAACCTATGAGTTCAGCACCAGCAGTCCGGCCACCTAGAGGTGGAGGACAGGTCGGCAGGGGTCGTCCTAGAGGTGTAGGCCAGTAGGGGGAGGCAGGCAGCTCCTGTTCACTCCGGTGGGGCTCAGTCTCTAGGTGCTCTAGCCAGGTTCTATGCTATTCCGGCAAGATCAGATGCAGTGGCCTCAGACGCTGTGATCACAGGTATTATCTCAGTATATGGTAGAGAGGCTTTAGTGTTGTTTGATCCAGGATCTACTTATTCATATGTTTCAGCCCTATTTGCTCCTTTTCTGGATGTTTCTCGTGAGTCCTTGGGATCTCCTATATATGTGTCCACTCATGTGGGCGATTCTGTGGTGGTAGACCTGGTGTGTCGGTCTTGTGTGATTACATTCTATGGGTTCGAGACCAGAGCTGACCTTTTATTGCTCGACATGGTTGATTTTTAGGTTATTCTAGGCATGGATTGTCTATCTCCTTATCACGGCGTGCTTGATCCATGCCAAGATAGTTACTTTAGCCATGCCCGAGTCAGCTAGGCTGGAGTGGAGGGGTTCTTCAGTTAGCGCAGCCAGCCAAGCTATTTCATTTTTGAAGGCTCGGCATATGGTCGAGAAGGGTTGTCTAGCCTATTTTGCTTACGTGCGGGACACCACGCCGAGTCTCCGACGATTGATTTAGTGGCACTGGTTCGAGAGTTTGTAGATGTTTTTCCTTTGGATCTTCCGGCATGCCTCCGGACCGTGATATTGATTTCTGCATTGATTTAGCTCCAGACACCCAGCCTATATCCATTCCTCCGTACCGTATGGCTCCAAAGGAGTTGAAGGAGTTGAAGGAGTAGCTTGAGGAGTTGTTATCTAAGGGGTTCATCAGACCGAGTGTATCGTTGTGGGGTGCTCCAGTTTTATTTGAGAAGAAGAAGGATGGGTCTATGCAGATGTGTATTGATTACCGCCAGTTGAACAAGGTTACCATCAAGAACATGTATCCCTTGCCGCGAATCGATGATTTGTTTGACCAGTTGTAGGGTGCTCGTGTGTTTTCTAAGATTGATTTGCAATCGAGGTATCATAAGTTGAGGATTCGGGCTTCAGATGTTCCGAAGACTGCTTTTCGTACGAGATATGGCTATTATGAGTTCCTAGTGATGTCCTTTGGCTTGACTAATGCCCCAGCGGCATTCATAGACTTGATGAATAGGGTGTTCCGGCTGTATATTGATTCCTTCGTCATTGTCTTCATTGATGACATTTTGATTTACTCACATAGCCTGGGGGAGCACGAACAACATTTGAGAGTTGTGTTCCAGACATTGCGAGAGCATATGCTATATGCTAAGTTCTCCAAGTGTGAGTTTTGGTTGGATTCCGTCGCATTTTTGGGGCATGTGGTATCCGGAGAGGGTATCAAGGTTGATCCTCAGAAGATCGAGGCAGTTCAGAGTTGGTCGCGTCCTACTTCAGCTATAGAGATCAGGAACCTTTTGGGCCTAGCAGGCTACTATCGCTGATTTGTGGAGGGTTTCTCTTCCATTGCAGCTCCATTGACTAGATTGACTCAGAAGAATGTCCCATTATGATGGTAAGAAGAGTGTAAGGCAAGCTTCCAGAAGCTCAAGACAACATTGACCTTAGCACCAGTGCTAGTATTGCCTTCCGGTTCTGGGATGTACACAGTATATTGCAACGCTTCACGCGTTGGCTTGGGGTGTGTATTGATGCAGGATGGGAGAGTTATTGCTTATGCTTCACGCCAACTGAAGGTTCACGAGAAGAGTTACCCTGTGCACGATTTGGAGTTGGCGGCGATTGTTCTTGCTCTTAAGATTTTGAGGCACTACTTGTATGGAGTGTCCTGTGAGGTTTATACAAACCACCGTAGCTTGCAGAACTTGTTCAAGCATAAGGATCTTAATTTGAGACAGCGCAGATGGCTTGAGTTGTTGAAGGATTATGATATCACCATTCTTTACCACCCGGGCAAGGCAAATATGGTAGCAGATGCTTTGAGCAGGAAGGCTGAGCGTATGGGTAGCTTAGCTTATATTGCAGCAGAGAAGAGACCTTAGCCTTGGACATTCAGTCCCTGGCCAATCGCCTTGTGAGGTTAGACCTTTTAGATCCTCGTCGGGTTTTAGCAGATGTGACTGCTCGGTCTTCGTTATTGGGAGAGATTAAGGCCCGACAGTTCTATGATATGTGCTTAGCAGAGCTTCGGGAGACAGTGGTTCAGGGTAGGGCCAAGGAGGCTACTATTGGCGAAGATGGTGTTGTGAGACTTCAGGGCCGCTTATGTGTTCCTAATATTGATGGCCCGAGGGAGAGGATTCTAGAGGAGGCACACAGTTTTCAGTTTTCTATTCATCCTGGTGCTACGAAGATGTATCGTGACTTGAAGCAGCATTTCTGGTGGAGGCGGATAAAGAAAGACATTGTGGGGTATGTGATTGGTGTCTTAATTGCCAGCAGGTGAAGTATGAGTACCAGAGGCCAGGAGGCATACTTCGGCAGATACCCGTTCACGAGTAGAAGTGGGAGCGCATCGCTATGGACTTCATGGTTGGGTTGCCTCGGACTTTGCGAAAGGTGGACGCGGTTAGGGTCATTGTGGATAGATTGACCAAATAGGCGTATTTCATTCCAGTAGCTACTACATATACATCTGAGAGGTTGACCCAGATCTACATTCGAGAGGTAGTCGGGTTGCATGGTGTGCCGGTATCCATTATATCAGATCGAGTTCCTCAGTTTACCTCACATTTTTAGAGAGAATTGCATTGTGACATGGGCACCCAGATAGACCTCAGCATAGCATTTCAGCCTCAGACTGATGGTCTGTCAGAGCGTACAATTCAGATATTGGAGGACATTCTCAGGGCATGTGTGATTGACTTCAGAGGTCAGTGGGACCAGTTCTTGCCTTTGGCCGAGTTTGCTTACAATAATAGTTACCAGTCCAGCATTGAGATGGAACCATTTGAGGCTTTGTATAGTCAGTGATGTCGTTCTCCTATCGGGTGGTTTGAGCCTGGCGAGGCTAAGATATATGGTACCGACCTGGTGAGTGATGCCTTGGAGAAAATGAAGTTGATTCAGGAGAGGCTCCGTACAGCATAGTCCAGACAGAAGAGTTACGTATATCAGAGGGCGCGTGATGTATCATTTATGGAGGGAGATAGGGTCCTGTTGAAAGTCTCGCCTATGACGGGTATTATGAGGTTTGGGAAGAAGGGAAAGCTGAGCCCAAGGTTTATAGGTCCCTTCGAGGTGTTGAGGCGAGTTGGGGAGGTTGCTTATGAGCTGGCCTTGCCTCCCAGTTTACCAGGAGTTCACCCAGTTTTTCATATATCCATGCTCCAGAGGTACCACGCCGACTTCTCTCATATGGTTGATTTCAGCACTATTCATTTGGATGAGAGGATGGGCTACGAGGAGGAACCAGTTGCTATTATTGATAGGCAGGACTGCCAGTTGAGGTCCAAGAGATTTTTTGCCATGAAAGTCCAGTGGAAGGGCCATCCAGTTGAGGAAGCGACCTAGGAGTCCGAGGAGGACATGTGGAGCAGATATCCACACAGCATTTCAGGTATGATTCTAGAGCCGTTAGAGGACGAACGTTTGTTTAAGAGATGGAGAATGTAACGACCCGGCCGATCGTTTTGCTTTATCGGACCCTGTTCCCCTAAATGAAACTTTCCATAGCGGCTTCTTATGATTTATGAGTTGCGGGGACTGGTGGTCCGGGATTCGGGGGTGTTTAGAGTGCTATAGAAAAAATTGGTTCCTTAAGGTTGGCCTTTAAGGCCAAGTTTGACTTCGGTCAACAATTTGGGATGTGTTTGTGTTTCATCAAGGTCCCAACGGAATTTCGAGACCGGGAACAGTTCTGTTATGTTAATTATGACTTGCCTGCAAAATTTTGTGTCATTCCGAGTTGTGTAGGTCAGTTCGGCGCATTGTTAGCGAAGTCTAGAAAACTTAAAGTTCCTAAATTTGGTTCTTGGGGTGTTGAGGTGTGATTTTGAGTTTTGACGTTGTTTTGGGTTTTCCGAAGGCTCGAGCGAGTCCATATTACGATTTGAGACTTGTTGGTATATTTGGACGGGGGCTCGGGTGGGCCCAGGTGCCTCCCGAACACCAGACGAGGCCAAAAACCAGCTGGAACAGCTGCTGGTGAGGTGCGACCCCTAGTGGTCTGCCAATTCACGCAAGTGCGGACAAAGTTCCACAGGTGCGGAGCCGCAGGTGCGGTCTCCACTCCACAAGTGCGGGCCCAGGTTCCCAGTCCATTTCCGTAGGTGCGAGCCTTTGCTTGCAGGTGCGAGGCCGTAGGTGTGGTCCTCGAGCCGCAGGTGCAAAAACACTGTACAGACAGTGTGTTTTTATACACGGGTCTTAACACATTTTTCTCATCTTCTTCTTCTTCCTTAGGGCGATTTCCACCATTGTTGAGGGGCAAACGACCTGGTCATTTAAGTTGCGAGTCCTCGGGTGTAGAGTTCGGAGATTCGGGCGCATTCTTGGTCCAAGGGGTAGATTCGACATGAGGTGAGTCTCCTTTCTAACCTTGTAAGAGGGAATTGTCCCCATAGGTGTTATATATATGCTATGTGTATTGTTTTGGGGGCGACGTGCGTACAACGTGACGAGAGTCCGTACGTGGCGACTATCGTGCTATGTCGGGTAGTTTTAGAACTCACGAGCATGCCATTACGTGCCTTATGTGTATCTTTAGCCAAACTTTGAGTTGCTTATTATCTTTGAACCAGTATGCTTATTATCTTTGAACTAGTATGCAAATGGTAGAGAGTTGCCTTTGAATTTCCAGTGAAATAAATCCTTGTTACAAGTATAGCCTCTACTGAGCTTATTGATAAATCTGATACATATATATATGTTAATTATATATAAGAGTCAGCACTCGAGTCGCAGGTATGATTCGCGATCTAGGGAAGCTTTATGTTAATTATATATAAGAGTCACCACTCGAGTCGCAAGTATGATTCGCGATCGGGGGAAGCTTTATGTTAAATATATATAAGAGTAAGCACTTGACTCGCAGGCATGATTCGCGATCGAGGGGAGCTTTATGGTAAATATACATAAGTGTGTCAGCACTCGAGTCGCAGGTATGATTTACGATTGAGGGAAGCTTTATGGTAAATGTATATAAATGTGTCAGCACCCGAGTTGCAGGTATGATTCGCGAGCGGGGGAATTTTTCGTCCATTCAGTGTCTAGATATTTCCTTATGACTCCGGCCGATTGTCTTAACCTTGTGTGCGCTTGGGATATTGGGTACTCTTTTCCATTGATATTGATTTGACAGATATTTGGGGGAAAAAAGAAAGTGTACATTGTTCCTTATTTTTAGTAGTTTCCTTGTTTTGTGTATTTGATAGGTATCTGCTGCTTACTGCCTCACATGTGTACTGCATTCCATGTATCCTGTTTTACATTATTACTGTTGGGCCTTAGTGAGTGTCATGTCAACCTCTCGTCACTACCTTTTCGTGGTTAGGCAGGATACTCACTAGGTCATATATATTTATCTACTCATGCTGCACTTCTGTACTTAATTGTACATGTTCTGAGACTGGTGTTTCTGGTTATCTGACCGGATCTTGACTTATCTTCTGGACCGGACTCCCCGATGAGCTGCCTCCCGCCTGACGCTTCTCAACTGTGCTATGGAGTTATATTTTCGTTTATTTCTGTCTATTCCTCTCATACAGCAGTACAATTTTTTATCATCTTTTGTATATTCTACTAGTTCGCCTGTTGACTTTTGACACTAGTTCCCGGCACGCACATAGTAGAATCTTATTTTGGAACTGTATATATATTGGATCACTATTATTTTGGCTGTATGTATTTAAATTGGTAAAATTTTCCGCTTTTATTTAAATGAGCTAAGTTTAAAACTTCGGGAAATATGTGGGACTGGTATGTAAATAAGGAAAATCTCACTAGTAAACAACTGTTGGCTTGCCTGACTCCGGTGTTGGGCGCCATCACGACCCGTGTGGGATTTTGGGTCATGACAATAAGAGCCTAAAGCTGAAGGCAAAACTAGAACTGGAGTTATGCTCAATGCAGTCTTAAACTTCTAAAAGCTCTCTTCACACTCATCTGACCACCTAAAAGTAACACCCTTCTGGGTCAATTTGGTCAAAGGTGATGCAATAGATGAGAAACCCTCCACGAAACGACTATAATAACCGGCCAAGCCGAGAAAGCTCTGAATCTCAATAGCCGAGGAAGACCTGGGCCAACTCTGAACTGCCTCTATCTTCTTTGGATCCACCTAAATCTCCTCACTAGTTACCATGTGCCCCAAGAACGCTACCGAACTAAGCCAAAATGCACACTTGGAGAACTTGGCATAAAGCTTCTCCTCCCTCAACCGCTGTAGTACAATCCTCAAATGGTGGCATGCTCCTCCTGGCTATGAGAGTACACCAGGATATCATCAATGAATACTATGACAAACGAGTCTAGATAAGGCTAAAATACATTGTTCATCAGATGCATGAACGCTGATTGGGCGTTGGTCATCCCAAAAGACATCAAAAATAACTCATAATGACAATAATAGGTCCTGAAGGAAATATTTTGAATATCCGCGACCTGAATCTTTAACTGGTGATACCGAGATCTCAAATCAAACTTAGAGAATGCCATCCTCCCTAACGTTGGTCAAATAGATCATCAATGCATGGAAAATGATACTTGTTCTGTATTGTAACTTTATTCAACTACCTATAGTCGATTCACATATGCGTAGTACATCCTTGTTCTTCACAAACAGAACCGTTGCACCCCAAGGCGACACACTAGGCCTAATAAACCTCTTATCATGAAGTTCCTAAAGTTGTTGTTTCAATTCTTTCAACTCCGTCGGTGCCATACGATACTAAGGAATAGAAATGGGCTGAGTGCCCGACACCAAGTCAATATCCCTGTCGGGCGGCATGCCCAACAAGTTTGCATGAAAGACATCCGCAAAATCTCTCTCCACTGGAACATAGTGAATAGTAGGAGTATCACCACCAACATCCCTCACAAAGGCCAAATATCTTAGACATCCCTTCCCAATCATCCGTTGGGCCTTCAAATAAGAAATCACTCTGCTGGGAACATAATCTAGAGAACCTCTCCACTCGATCCTTGGCAAACCCGGCATCGCCAACGTCACATTCTTAGCATGAGTATCCAGAATAGCATGACATGGAGAAAATATTTCCATACAAAAGATCATGTTGAATGGAACAATACTAAGTAATAAAAGATCAACTCTAGTCTCTGATCCCTCAATAGTCACTACACACAACCGATATATACGGTCCACAATAATTGTATCGCCCACCGGCGTAGATATATGAATAGATGAGACTAATGACTCACGGGGCATATCCAGATAATGAGGAAAATATGTTGATACGTACGAATAAGTGGAACCAAGATTAAATAGTCCAGAAAAATCCATGTGGAATACTGAGACAATACATGTGATCTCTGTGTCAGATGAAACAACATTTGGCCTGGCAGGAATAACATAGAATTATGCTTGATCGCCATCTAATCGGCCCCACCTCAATGGAGTCCCCTAGCTTCTTGAGCCCCACCCCGAGCTTCTTGGGCGGGTGGTGATGTGGCTGGTGCTGAAAGTCATAGTCTAGCTCCTCTACTGAACTGAAACCACCCGAACCATGAGGCTTCTTGGCATCCCTCTCCTCACGCTCCTAACTATGGACCATCTCTATCTGACGGGCAAAATCAACCACCTCCTCGAACGTGGCACCGGATACCCTCTCCCAGTCCTAAGAAAATGCAACTAATAGGTGAGGCCATCAATGAACCTCCTAATCGTCTCCCTCTCAGTGGGAACAAACCAAACTGTGTGACGAGCCAACTCTGCAAACCTCTTCTCATACTGTGAGAAATGCCATCCTGACGTAGTTGCTCAAACTGGTCGCACAACTCCTCCCTACGAGATTGTGGCACGAACTTCTCCAAGAAAAGAACGGAGAACTCGTGCCATGTAAGTGGTGCTGCACCGACTGGCATGCGCCTCTCATAGGCCTCCCACCATATAAAAGCAACCCTAGTGCACTGAAAAGTAGTGAATGACACCCCCACTGGTCTCCAGAATACATACCTTGCAAAGAATCCACTGACACCTATCCAAGAAGTCCTGGGCATCCTTATACTCAGCCCCATTAAATGTTGGAGGATGGAACCTCCCAAATCCCTCTAGTCTCCTATGCTCATCATCAGTCATAACAGGACCTACCTGGGCCTGAGTAACTGTAACCAACTGGGTTGGTAGTACCCTTGGTGTCTGAAGTCCTTGCATCACCTGCTCTGGAGTACGGGTAGCGGGAGTCTGAGTACCTCCCCAGGCCTAAGAAGTAGGTGTTGCGGTCAGAACTAAGACCGCCTGAGCAAGGCTAGTGAAAACAATCAATATCTGGGCCAGAGCCTCCTGAAGACTTGGAATCACAGTAGGCACAAGTAGTGCCTGAGCTAGTCCCAGCGATCTGCAAGAATCTACTAAACTTGCTCATGACTCATGACACCTATGTAACCTAGGCTCTAATATCAACTTGTCAGGACCCAAACCCAACCTGTCGGGATAGGGCCTATCATGGTACTAGGCAAACTGACTATTCAGACATTTCCAACACTTTAAGTCTTTGAAAGATACTAAAATACTTTAAATAGTGGAAATTCTTTTGAAACAAGATAGGAAATCATAATACATAAATTCTTCCCAAAACCGAGGTGTTACTGAGTACATGAGCATCTATGAAATGAAAAAGTCTAATACACCATCCAAAAGTAAAAATTATTATATAAAATAAAAGATAAGTGAGGAGAGTCGAGGCCTGCGAACGCCAAGCAGCCACCTCGATGATCTTCGAAGGTCTGGACTTTGCAAATCAGCAGCCGCCGCGATCGGAAGCACCTAGATCTGCACATGAGGTGCAAGGTGTAGCACGAGTACAACCAACTCAATAAGTAACAAATCTATCCTTTGGGTTGAAGGTAGTGATGAGATTAAAAAATACAGTAAAGATACAGAGTTTAACAATAAAGAAAAGTAGGCATGCTTCTAGGTTTAACAGTTATGTTCCGCACAAATGAAATATGCCGAGTGTGACTGATAAGAAGAGTATTTCGTCTATATGTCTATTCTAGTGTGTGAACCGTATGTGATGCAACACAGTGAAATCCAAAGTACTCACACTCTTAGAGCACTCAATCGGCCAGTCTAAATTCTTGCTCGCCATGCTTAGTCGCTCAGCACTGTATGATAACAGCTGCGGCGTGTAGCTCGATCCACACACACACACACACACACACACACACATATATATATATATATAGCCATAAGTCTTGTTGCAGCGTGCAACCCGATCCATATATATATATAGCCATAAGGCTTGTTGCAACGTGCAACTCGATCCACATATATATAGATGTTACTCATAGCAGCATTTAGGCCCCAACTAAGTCACTAATCTCTCCAGTCTATCAGGATCACAACACTCATGCTAAGCAGCCGTAATAAATTATATGAGATGGGACAATATACGATTACAGAGACCGAGATATGACACATAATGAGATGGTACCATTTCTCTTCCGTGTTAGGTTGTAGGTTTATGTTGTTCGTTGTGTAATTTGTATGGAGAGGTCATGTAATGAGATGGTACCATTGTGGCTATTCTAGCCTAACGGGTTCATCAGTTAAGATCGAAGAGTTATCCTTCAGTCTGAGTGCAGAGGAGATGTCAACTCGTCGAGCCAGCTACTTGGGAGTCCGAGTCGGACATGCGGAGTAGATATCCCCACCTATACACCAATCCAGGTACTTTTCTATGTCCGTTCGAGGACGAACGATTGTTTTAACGGTGGAGAACGTGATGACCCGATAGGCCATCTAGTGTTTTGAAACCTAATTCTGTGATCTGAAGCCTTAAAAATAATGTTTTAGCCTTTTCTCGATTTCTGTACGCAATCCGAGCATTTTCCCGGAAAGATTTTTGTTGAAGACTGATAAAAATCAGAAATTTTTCCTAAATACTTCATTTGAGTTGACTTCGGTCAATATTTTTTTTAAACGGATCTGAATTTGTATTTTGACGGTCCCGATGGGCCTATATCGTGGTTTGGGACTTGGGCGTATGCTTGGAATCAAAATCGAAAGTCCCTAGCCTGAGATATCAGAATTTGTCAAAATTTAATAGTTAAAGGTTTAATGAAATTTAAATGTTTGATCAAAGTTTGGCTTTTTGATAACGCGTTCGTATTTTGGTTCCGGAACCCGGTATAGGTCCAATACCCTATTTATGACTTGTCTTTGAAATTTGATGAAAAATAGAGTTTATTTGTGAGTCAAACGTCCGGTTGTTAAAATAGGAATTTCAAAGCTTTCTTGAAAATTTCATTCGATTTGGCGTTCAATTCATAGTTCTAGGTGTTATTTTGACGATTTGATCACGGGACCAAGTTCGTATGATGTTATTAGACTTGTGTGTATATTTTTTTTGGAGCCCCGAGGGATCGGGTGAATTTCAGATGGGCTACGAAGTGATTTAGACTTAGAATTTTTGCTGGTGTCTGCATTTTGTGGGAACTGGCCTCTGATCTCGCAATTGCGAGATCAGTGTTCGTATTTGCGAACATCCCCATCTTTTGGCACGTTCACATTTGTGAAGTATGCCTAGGTAAGCCTAGGTTCGCATTTGCAACAATAAGGTCACATTTTCGGAAGGCCAGTAATCACATTTACGATGATAGTCTCGCATTTGCGATGGGAATTAGGGAAGGGGATTCTTTGCATTTTCGAAGACATAAGTCGCATTTGCGATCCTACGATTTCGGCATTTGTAAACATTTTTTCGCATTTGCGAAGGCAGCAGAAATGTGGGAGTTTCACATTTGGGAAGCTTTTCTCACATTCGTAGGCTTCACATTTGCGACACCTGTAGCTGATGAAATAGAACTTAGACAGGATTTTTGGTTTATTTCTCAAATTTTCAAATCCTAGAACCCTAGAGGTAATTTTGCCAAGACCATTTCTTCCCCAAAATATTGGTAAGTGATCCTAACCCACTTTCTTTCAATTACCCATCATATTTCAAGAATTTTCAACCTAAAATCTAGGATTTTGATGGTAGAAATTGGGAGTTTGGGTAGAATTAGGGGTTTTTGGGAAATTGGGATTAAGACATCAAATTGAGGTTGGATTGCAAAATTAATTACATAATCGAGCTCGAGGGTGAATCGGTTTTGGTCCGAACCTCGAGTTTTGACCACGAGGACCCGGAGTCGATTTTTGACTTTTTGGGGGAAAACTTGGGAAATCAAAATTTATGCATTGTAATTGATTTCTCTAGCAACATTTGATATTATTAAGTCGTTTGTGGATGATACGAGTGGTTTGAAGGTGGATTCTAGAGGAAAAGTTGTAATTGAGCATTGAGTGGCATGTGGAGCGAGGTAAGTGTTGTGTCTAACCCTGACTTGAGGGAATTAGAAACCCTAGACTTATTCGCTATATGAAATTCATGTGACCGGCGTATATGTTAGCTGATGAGTACTTATGCGCCGCCAATTATCTGTTTTTACATGTTTCTTTCATGTTCTTCTCATATTGTCTCTTTTCCCCGCCTTAACTGTTGTATGCTTTGCTTCTAATCCCATGCCAAGCTGCTACTTGTTGTTGATACCCAATTTTCCCTCATATTTTTAGAATACATATATATATACTTAAAAATAGCATATTTGCATCATTATTTAGTTTACAAAATTATACAAGCATTTTCTATAATTTTTCATAATTTTTAAAGCTCAAAATTAATTTTTTTACATTTTTTATTATATCGATATCTAATAATTATCCTTTGAATTATTTTCTGATGACTTAATCATCCAAATCTATTATTTTACACCCACATTTATGATTTACAGTATTTTACTTAATTTTTTATAGTTACATCTACATTTTTACGCTAATTACACATTTTTGTAATAATATCCTACACTTTGCAATTAACTGCATTTATTATTTTATTTAGATTTAAAACAACTTTTTTACATGTTTACACCCTTCAACTATTGTTTTAAACTACTTATTTGCTTAAATAATATTTTTAATACATATTTAGCTATTTTATTAACCAATTTTTCTTAATTTCTTTATTTTTCAAAGGCTGGCCAAGTTTTAAGCTAATTTTCGGACCAAGATGCCTCTCAGCAGCCCAAACCAGCTAACCCTTTTATGAACGCGGTCGTGACCCGTTTTAAACGACCCGCCCCACTCTCCTTTCGATCTTGGACGTTAATCTCAAATGATCAACAACCCATAATAATTCTCCACCTCTCCTTTTAACCTCACAACCCTAAACCCTATCCCATTTTCCAAATCGGTCGCTGCTAGATCCTCTCGAACCTTCTCCCTCACCTCAGAAACCCTAGCCGCCACCCCAAGCCTTCTCTGAATCTAGCTCGTTCATGGATTCTTACCATGGTTTGCTTACCTTTTCCGGATTATACCGTTATTACTTGTGTATACGCGGTGTTACTTAGTACTCGCCCAATTTTGGCAAGTAGCAGTCTTTGAACCAAAGGAAATCAGCCTTATTCTCCAAGATTTGGATGATATTTCATCCTTATACATTCATAGCAAGGGTATGAGGTTCAGATCCACCAAGATCTCCGGCCAATTCTGATCCTTGTCAAATTAGGGTTTACCGGGTTTCTTCTCCTAATCCGATTCTAAATTGATTTGTCTGTGTTATTCTTTCCATTTTTATGTTTGATTGACTGTTTTTCCTTACTTATGTTTTGATTTAACAACTATATAAACCCCTCCCCATTTCCCTTTGGCTAGACATTTAATCGTTAAGTTTCACTAAAACTAAAGGTTTTCACTCTGTTATTCTCATTCTCTATAATTTGGCTCTTGGATGGCTGAAAGCCAAGCCCACCAGAATTCTATTTTTCGACTTTCCTTGGTGCGAGCACTAACCTGGGTTCCTTTGAAACCCTTGGGAACTATGGCGCACTAAGGTCCTGGGTTATACTGCTTTTTTGACGTCCAGAGTGTTGTGGAGTCTGTTCTTTCCTGTTTGTCTATTGTTCAATAAGTAACTGGTGAGCCCTTTAGCCTTTGTAATGTTCGTTCTCCAGTGTTCATGATCTGCATATTCATACCTCTGAAATTTCATATCCCAATGTGTTTCTAGACTAATCTCTATACGAAACCTTGCTAGTATCGAATCTGTTTTTTGATATGAACCTCTTTAGCATTTGATTATACCTAAAATTCCAGCTCCGAGATATGTTTAGTTAAATTAAATAGTTTGGACTCTTTTAAGTTCGTTTAGACTACTGTGTTAGTACTTTGAATGCTTACATTGGCTATGTGGCATCAGTTTGTTTCCTGCTTCGTCCTGAGTCTCTATGGTGATTGACTTGTATCTAAAATGTTCCCTAATATATATTACGACCTTCACTCTAGCTATGACTTGCTTCTATGATTATTTTATCGCTCAGTACTTTGTATATTAGTTTTGCAATCCTAGAAGTCATAATCCCTCTGCTTCCTACAAAATGTTCTCTGCCCCAATATACTAAGTGATATCAACCTGTCTTTTTTAGTTTGTTTATCCTCTTTGCTGGTATGTTCATTGTGTAATCACATCTGCAATGTCTGTTTCTAAAATGCAAATTCACCCCTCCAAACTCTACCATTTGATCACTATTTTTTCACTCTCATTGGTTACTTACACTATTCTGAACCTATAACTCTTGGCCGACAGAAATTAAAGGCCACTAAGGCTTTCTTTATTGACCTCCCTAGTGTGAGCACTGCTCGGGGTCCATTTGAGACCCTTGTGAACTCGGACACACTAGAGCTTAAGGTTCCTTGGCAATTTTCTTTACTACTACGACCTGAGTTCTCTTTAACACTCAGTTTTGTCCCCTTTCTATCTATTGAATGCGCAAATTGATTTTGTTGAGTGATTGGTTCCTGGACCATATGGTCAGCCTATGGCTATTTGGTTTGGTTTGAGTTTTTCTATGGTATTTGGGCTATGTTGATGGATGTAGTCTCTGTTGAACTCCGGGTATGCTAATTGGTGGAGAAAGAGTTTTGTTGAAGCCGTGGAAATGCTGGGTATATCTTTAGGCCTGTCTTGGGCCTTCTATTATTATTTGTACCACTTTTGTAATCACATCATTATTGGGTCTATAATAATTTGGTAATAACAATTGGGGTGTTAGTGGAATTGGGCAATGGGTATATCCAAATACTTGAATGAAAAGGGTAGAAAGCATGTCTATAGGATTTATGTGATCTATTTGCTATCCGACCTGCTATATGTGTCATTTAAGTCCCTTCGAGCACTACTAGAGACCATGTCATAAGGGGAATCACACACTCACATAACTGGTATACTACCGAAGCATCAAATTCTTATCTATTCTCGTGTCTACCGCTATGTGTCGTTAGATAGCATGCCTGTAGGAAATAAATGCTAATAATTGCTCTTTAATCTGCACCATGTTCATTAGATACCATGCCTATAAGATTTTCACTATTTAATTTGCTATTGCATCATACTGTCCATATAGAAAGCCTGACTATAAGAGCTAAATGTATAAAAATCAATTCTAACCGCCAATCTTTAGAAATCATGCCTATAAGACGTCACTACCCTCTCTAAAATATTAATACTGGATTCTTCATATGTTGCTTATTGTATAGCCACGCCACTATTAGAAATCATGAGTAAGTCTAAGCATTTCCAATAATTTTTACTGTCCCTTACTGTGTAAACCACTTAGAGAGCATGCCAATAGGTTTTGTTAACCTGTAATATTTAACTCCAACTTTGCAACATCAGATACTCACAAACTGGTAACTTAGAAATCATCGGTCTAAAAATGGCTTGCACATCTGAATCAGATCATATAGAAACCATGTCTATAGAGCTTAATGACTTCAGTCTCCCTCAATTTTGAAACTGTCTAATGCCTAACGTGCAAATCTGGTTGCGTGCAGTTTTTGTCTAATTGCGGAGGCTAACTTGAGCCTTTAACTATCGTGNTTTGATACATCAGGTTCTAGGGGAGTGGGCTACAAAGAATACCAAAATATTACTGTATATGTAATATGTGCAAGAGTTGATGAAGAGATTCACAAAGATAGAGTTCAAACATGTTCTGAGAATCCAGAATGAGTTCATAGATGCATTGGCCACTCTATCTTCCATGATACAAAACCCAGACAAGAATTTCATTGACCCTATCCCAGTAGGGATCCATAATCAGCCACCTTATTGCGCTCACATTGAAGAAGAAACGGATGGGAATCCGTGGTTCAATGACATCAAAGAATACCTAGCAAAAGGAGAGTACCCGGAACATTCAAATTATACTAAAAAATGCACACTCTGAAGATTGTCCAACTATTTCTTTCAAAGTGGAGGGATTCTGTACAGAAGGACTCCAAATGTGGGATTATTGTGGTGTGTTGATGACAAGGAAGCCTCTAAATTGCTTGAAGAGATACATGCCGGAACATAGAGACCACACATGAACAATTTGTTTTTAGCTAAGAAGATATTAAGGGCAGGATATTTTTGGAT
>ML372033.1:87014-123071 GCA_005239525.1 Nicotiana knightiana | reverse complement strand
GGCGGGGGGGGTTCTCATGATGGTTGGTTTTCCAGTGTTGGGCTCTTATCTTATGCTATCCATGCTCTGGTGTCCAGCCTGGCGTGCACAGGGTGTTAAAAATTCCCATATTGTTTGAGAGTACGAGTTATGGTGGGTTTTCCAATGTTGGGCTCTTATCTTATGCTATCCATGCTCTGGTGTCCAGCCTGGCGTGCACAAGGGTGTTAAAAATTCCCATATTGTTTGAGAGTACGAGTTATGCAAGTTTCTTTATATAATTTTGGCACTTCTTACCTATCAATTTTGATTTGCATAGTATCAGAGTCTTTACCATCTCGGTAAAGATTTAAGCAGCTTCTGCTACCGGTGGCAACGTGCCCAGCTGATATTTTTGGTCTTAATTTCTTTTCGGTATCCAACCCCGCCCCTCTCCGGCAGCCGACGTTCCTCTCTCATCAATCGGTGTCACTCTTCTTTTCAATGATTGTTCTACCTTATTTTTTTCTCATGGTATAAGAGTCTCTACGACATAGGTAAGACTCTTGCACAATTTCTGCCTAGCAATGGGCATCCGCTTACGAGGCTAATTATTTTCTTTATGCATTCCATCTTTCTGGCAACCGACCTTCCTCTCTTAGCTATTGGCACCTTTTCATCTGTTCGATAACTGTATTAGCGTTGTGCTCTGTGCGGACCAACGCCATTCTAAATTTTACATATCTTGTCACTGTTTCGCCACCTTCAAATTACATTAATGGAGTCAGAGATTTTGCAAACCCATACCTTTTTCTAGTCACTCCGAATAAACTGATTTCCATGTGCAGTGCAAAATCACTTTCTGTCATTCTGCAGTTGCCAACAACCAGCCGACACATCTGAGCAAAGAATTCCAGTATGACTTTTCCTTTTGATGATTGGCATTATCCCAACGAAATTTTAGCAGCAACCTTTTAAGTTTTCAAAATTAGCAAAGTCAAGCTGATTTGAATGTCAAGAGAAGAAGTTATACTATTTAGATGCATTGAACTCAAATAAAGAATATACTATAAATATTCTGTAGGATACTTTAGGACATCCTCGTTTAGGTATCGAATAATTTCTAACCTTTTAATTATAAAGATGATTACCTACTGCTTTTCGTAGCACAAAATCCTATGTAAGGAGCATCAGTTAATCGACTAACTTCAATAAGTAGTTTTTCTTCTCTTGTTCGCTCCGTCCTCGCAATCCGGATGTAGTGCTCATATGTTCTTTTCTCCAAAGAGAAACAGTTGACAATCTTATCCTCTATGGAGTACGTTTTATTATTGTATGAGGGGCTCATGGAATCATTTAGTTATTTAACTTTTGAGTGACTATGTTTTGGAGAAGCAGTTACCCTATTAAGCTGTTTTAGAGACTTTATTAGCAGCTATCCTATTAAGCTTATTCATTGGCAGGGATACTGACAGAAGTGTTTCAACCATCAATGCTGAAGTTCCGGTTCATTTCCCAAGAAAAGAGTTACCAAATGAGAGAATATTCTGCTTTGAGCAGGTCTTGAAACGGACGCACTTGCTGTAGCTCTTGAAGATTATACTGTGTCATGATTGATACTTATAGCAACTGCGAATAGGTGTTTAGCTTGGATAAAAACCTTGTATAAAATTGTTGTTGATGTATTCCACATTTTGTGAGTTACACAATTATTAGATAGCATTTTTATGAGGGATGGCTATGCTCTGGATTGTAGAACGTTTCGATTTATAATACTAGTACATTGATGGATACCTTGCTTCGGCATCTATGTTATAATGGTAACGGCAGCAACTTTGGTCGGAGGTTTTACCTCAAAACAAAATCGTACCACAATGGAAGAGGGGACTTGTTGGTGTACAGACTCGCAGAATAACGCCCAGTGGTGTCACAGCACGAGAAATTAATGATTCGGTTAAAGAAGCCAGGAAGACCAGACCAACTCAAGAAAAAGGAAGAATGAATAATATCTCAAAACGAGCATCAACTCGTTAAATGTACAGTATTTTCAGTTTACGGGCTTTATATTTTGTTAATGGTGAAGCTAGAGAAACTGTCAAGCAGCAAATTTGAGTGCCTTCACTAAAAAAAAAGTCAATTACATTGTATATTCTTTTCTAATTGGTTTCACTGTTTTTTAGCGGAGGGTGTATCGGAAACAACCTCTCCTCCTTCGTAAGGTATGTGTTAGGTCTACATACACATCACGTTACCCAGACCCCACATATGAGATTTCACTGGGTTTGTTGTTATTATTCTTTTCTAATTGGCTTGAGGAGTGAATAGCAAATTCCACCGCAATACTGTGCTCGTGCTGTGGGTTCTTGGTAATATAGAGCAATTCCAATAAAATTTTCACACATATATTAAGGTCTCCTGAACAAAGGAGGATAGTTGTAAATTGTAATAGGATGATACCCAGTACAAAAATAGTCAGCTTCAAAAAATTAATGTCTCTAAACCTTTTTTACCTTATAAGTTAACTCTATTGGAGAATTGTAGAGGAAGAATTAAATTTTTGAATGGAAAATTTATGTACCGACTCGACCGGTCGTTTTGAGTTCTAGCGCGTCGTTCAGCGGTTTGAGGCCCTGAGTAACTTCACTTTAGGTATTATGACTTGCACGCGTGGTCGGAATTGAATTCCGGGAAGTTCGGAGTTGATTTGGAAAGAAAATTCTCATTTCAGAAGCTTTAAGTTGGAAGAATTGACTAAAGTGTGATTTTTGAGTAAAAGACATCGGCGTCGGTATTTGAAGGTTCCAACATGTTCGTATGATACTTTTGGACTTGGGTGCATGTCCGAATCGGGTTTTGGATGACCCAGGAGCATTTCGACGCATATTCTGGAAGTTGGCATTTTGGAAGAAGTTCGTAAATTTGGGTTGAGGTGTATTTCAATGTTATCGATGTTCGTTTGGGATTCCGAGTCCGGGAGTAGCTCCGAATGGCGATTCTGGTATTGGGAGCGCGTCCGGAAGTGGATTTGGAGGTATGTAGGTCATTTCAGGGTCATTTGGCGAAAGTTAGAAAAAAAGAAGGAAATTAAGAAGTTTGACGGGGAGTGGACTTTTCAATATCGGGGTCGGATTCTAATTCTGGAAGTTGGAGTAGGTCCGTAATGTCGAATGTGACTTGTGTGCAAAATTTGAGGTCAATCGGACGTGATTTGATGGGTTTCGACATCGAATGTAGAAGTTTGAAGTTCTAAAAAGTTCGTTAAGCTTGAATTGGGGTGTGCTTCGTGATTTTGATGATGTTTGATATGATTTGAGGCCTCGATCAGGTCTGTGTTATGTTATGGGTCTGGTTTGTATGATTGGACTGGGTCTCGAGGGCCTCCAGTGTGTTTCAGAGGTGTTTGAGTTGTGTCGCGCTCTTATTTGATGTTTCAGCATCGTTTATTTGGGGATAAAGGGAATTATATTGAGAAAACGATCTTTGATTTGTGATTGGATTGAACCATTGTATCCGTTTCGAAATTACAGAGTCATAGCAACAAGAATCGTCGAACTTCGATGTCGTATGAGAGAGTTAAACCGATTTTCGTGTCGGACAAAATTGTTGTTTTCTGCTGCGAAGATTTATTCTTCAAGAACGCGAGAGAGGTTCCGCGAACGCGAAGAAGGATTTTTGGGTTGAATGGTCAACGCAAAAAATTGCTTTTCGTGAACGCGAAGGTCTCCCGCGAAGGCGATGAAGAAAAATAGCTTGGATAGTGTTTTAAACCGAGAATTTTAGTATTTTGGGCATATCTTGAGTTCTAGAGCTCCGTTTGAGGTGATTTTCGCGGTGTTGTTCTCGTCTGGTAAATATATGACCTTTATTTTGATGTTTCTCCATGATTATTTCTGTTGGTTTACATTTTTATCCGTATTTAAATTGTAGAAATTGAAATTTTGACCCCAAAGTTAAAAAATGGTAAATCCTTGATTTGAGGATCGATTCATGGACGAGATTTGATGAATTTATGGATATAGATCATATGAATTATGTGTAATATTTATTTTCAATAATTTTCAGAATCCGGCCATGTGGGCCCGAGGGTTGACTCTATTGA
This sequence comes from Nicotiana knightiana, assembly GCA_005239525.1. Taxonomy (NCBI): domain Eukaryota; kingdom Viridiplantae; phylum Streptophyta; class Magnoliopsida; order Solanales; family Solanaceae; genus Nicotiana; species Nicotiana knightiana. Next base: position 119,014 of record ML372033.1, on the reverse strand, counting down.
CTTTTCGAGCGGAGTTGTGAGTTATTATAAATTGATTTATTATGAGTATTAGAGTATATTTTTATTTTTTGCACAATGTTTGACTAGTTTTGGAGCGACGGACACTGGTTTGAGGTGTTAGAGCGACGTTGAAGCCGATTATGGAACTTCGGAGCGAGGTAAGTCTCATGTCTAACCCTGTGAGGGGGAAATTACCCCTAGGTGTTGTATATTGATGTGTGCTACTTGTCGTGGGGGCTACGTATGCGCGAGGTGATGAGAGCCCGTACATAGTTACATTCATGTTATTGTCCGGGTAGGCTTAGGTTCACATCATGTTATAGTTGTACTATTTGAGCAGTCTCTCGCCTATTAAATTTCTCTATTTTACATTTCTACTTGAGACTAGGCTTGCTATTGTAGAGACTTCACGAGTTCATGATTAGTCACTGAATAATTTTACTCCTCTTACGACATGTTTCTGTGATATATATGTTTCATTGAAAGATTTTTGTTAAAGAAATTACAATTCACATGTTTATTCGTGAGTGGGGTCAAGGACCCGTCAAAGCTTCTTATTCTAATAGAATCGGGTCGTTCGCCTCGGCAGGATTATGTATGTCACACCTTATAGGATCGGATCGGACCGTTTGCCTCAGCACGATTTATTTACCACACTCTCACTGGAGTGAGTCGTTCGCCTCAGCATGTTAATAGATGCATTTATGATTCGTGTCGTTCGATCCTCGGCAGTGCACAGTTTAAATATTTATGTTGGATCGGGCCGTACGCCTTGCATTTCTTATATCATATCTTCATGGAATCGTGCGTAATATTTGACAAGAAGCTAGTGTATCCGTGAGTTTTTCTTGATTTGAATTATGACAATCTATTTGATGATATCTACTACACCGATATGTGTGCTCCAGTTAAGGAGGGAATTTCCAATGGGAAGCTTGAGTTCATTGTAAAAAGGGGAATTTGTATCACGTATCTTATGCTTGTTTATTTCATTTATTTACTCTGCCTCATGTTTATTTACCCATTTACTGTACCTGATATTATTGGACCACTAGTGAGTGTCGATGTTGACCCCTCGTCATTACTCCTCCGGGGTTAGGTTAGATACTTACTGGATACACGTGGATTTACATGCTCATACTACACTTGCTGCATATTTTTGTGCAGGTACATAAATGTTTAGTGTCCTTGTGAGAGCAGAGGCGTGTATACATGCGGGGACTTAGGTGAGCTGCACTCCATATTACGACCCGCAGCCAGCAGAGTCTCCTTCAGAGTATTTATATTTCTCTTATTCAGTTTGTATTCCAGACAGATGCTGAATTTTATTTTATATTCCTAGTTGATGCTCATGCACTTGTGATACCGGGTTTTGGGGTGATTATGGGCTGTCCTGTACTGAAATAGTTAAAAATATTATTATTTATTCTGTAAATCTCATCTTTTACTATTTTCAGTGAACTTTCTTTTCTTCTTTGCTATTGAGTCATATACGATGATATAAATACATTGTATTATGTAGAAATACACTCAAATATATTATACTTTTGGATAAATACATTATATTTTTGCCTGTATTTATGTATTTCGAAGGTCCGTATTTGTTTGAATACAACCGAATAGCACTATTTTGTGATTTTTTGTTGTTTGAATACGGTCAAATTGAATACGGTGAATAAATACAATGTATAATATTGAATATCATCGAATTGAGTACAATGCATACGGTCGAATTGTATATAACGTATACACCCCATTTCTTGATTTTGTTGTTGTTTGAATACAACTGAATTCAATATAGTGAAATTGAATACAATTCAATATTGCGCTTGCCGTTATTAAACACCGCAACCATTATTTTTAGGCGGAATACCTTTTCGTTCGAATACATGGAATACATAATTAAACAACTGTAATCTCTACTTTTAAGCGGATAACTTTATTGTATTTATAAATACAATCGCGAAATACATAATCAAACAACTATAATCCCTATTTTTTAGGCGGATTACCTCATTGTATTTATAAATACAGTCGCACGAATACAAGGAATACAACACAGTAGCAACAAAATTTTGTAGAATTAATTTTGTTGAGTTAAGTTAGGAGTGATTGATCCTCTTTCCGTTATTAAACAACTGAATTCCCTACTTATTAGGCGAATTCCATGACTGTATTCATGAATACAGTAGCGCGAATACAGTCTGGTAGTAACAAATTATAGCTATAGGAAGTAAATATGTATATGGTACCTATATGAAATTAATAGTCACTAAACTATAGTGGTTTATGAAAATATCTTAAAAAATGAAAGGGAACAAAATTTATTTTTTATTACACATTATCAGCAGACGCACTTTTTCTTTAAATTTTTTTTTTTACGCGCTTTCATTTTGTTTTCTTTTTCTTTTTCTTTCATATCAGTTTTAGGGTGATATTTATTTCACTTCAAACAAGAATAGGGGACGTAAATAAACGCCTGTTTAGTTTAAGTGTTTAAACATATTTTTTGAACAAGTTTAATAGGGTCTTTATGTATTTTTCCTTAAAAATAAAAAGAGCAAACACATTCAACAAGTTACTCGCGTTAATATATATTGTGATTTATAAGTCGTATTTTGTGAATACGATTGGAGATGGCAGTGGGGCTGGACGGGTTTGACAAAACTCACAAAAATTTCAACCCCGCCCGCCCGCCCCGCCCCGCTCCACTTAAGTTTGCTCTTTAACTTTTTTTGAATCGGAAATAATTTAAGAACCGAGCTACCTTTATTTCTTCCTCCTTTTTTTTGTTTTTTCTTTTTCGATACGGTGAATAGTTGTGTAATGGAACAATTTATTACGCACGTAGCGAAAGTAGAATGTTGATACTTATTTTTATGTCTAAATAACATCTGGTTTGGAGGTTCGAAAAAATTGAGCATAGTCCATCAAGCCATTAAATAAAAACATGCTATAGTGCTTATTTTTTATAATTATATTTAAACGTAAAATAAGTGAAAATCACGAGAGACTTCAATTTTTTATTTAAAAAAAATATATATTTTCTCACTTTTCTATTGAAAAACTAATGTGGATTTTGTATCAGAAAATTTAATACTTCAAAATTTATCTTTATAAAAATTTGAATCTTTAACTATTGGCCAAGTATATGTGAATCCTTTTTTGGATTTGAGTCTTCCGAATCACGTGGTTTCTCCTTGTAAGACGGAAATTTGGACATTTCTTTCGAAATAAACGTGTACTATTATTTTTATTACTAATACGATATCTTAATTTAAATAATATTATTTTGTTGAGACGGATATAAATTGGTTAATTATAAATCAAAATAATATTTGTACTAGTAAAAAATAAAATTATAATTAAAATAATTATTTTATTTAAAAAAATCAAATTTAAAACTGTCCCGTATTGAACCCCACATTAAATCCGCAACCGCCATGTGATAAACCCGTCATGAGCTGCCAAGCCCCCATTGCCATCCCTAATTACGATATATAAGTCCTATTAAATAAAATAAAAGGAAATTTTCGTTCTGATACCATATAGGAAACTATATTACCAAATACGTTCATAGTTTGCATATTACCCATCATGCTTATAGTATTTCCATAAAAATAGACAATTCATTAAATAAGGAATCATTGTAGCTGTAAGCTTCCTTATTTAGGTGCGCTAATATTGGGGAATTAAAGATTCTTTCAGATATTTTATTAAATAAGGAATCATTGTAGCTGTAGGCTTCCTTATTTAGGCGCGCTAATATTGAGAATTCCTTAATTAATTGTCTGGTTTTAATGGATTCGATCTCATCTTTTAAAAATATTTAATTACTTGGAACTCAACTGAAAGAATTAAAAACATACAAGTTGTTCTAGGTTGTCAACACTTACGTCTAACGTAACAATATTGCAGATGCGTGTTAGTAAGAAAAAGGTGGATGATTTAGTACTGTTTTGGACAAAAATATGTATCTAAAATGTGAAACATACATTTCAGGGGAAGCATGTCGAGTCGAAATATGTACCTAATTTGTAGATAAATTGTAGATTATTTGTATTTTGATTGTAGATGCTTTTTTTTATGTTTTCACAAATAAAAAACGACTAAAACTTCTATAAATCTTCTGCAAAAAACGCAATTATGTCAAAAATTTCAATTATGCTACAATTGAATGAGAATTGAGATATTAAAATTCAATGTACCCAGTTTGTAGATAAATTGTAGATTATTTGTATTCTGATTGTAGATGCTTTATTTTCTGTTTTCACAAATCAAAAATGACTAAAACTTCTACAAATCTTATGCAAAAAACGCAATTATGTCGAAAATCCCAGTTATGCTACAATTGAATGGGAATTGGGAATATTAAAATTCAATGTACCCTGTTTGTAGATATTTTGTAGATAAATTGTAGTTTATTTGTATTCTGATTGTAGATGCTTTGTTTTATGTTTTCACAAATCAAAAAACGACTAAAACTTCTGCAAAAAACACAATTATGTCGAAAATCCCAATTATGCTACAATTGAATGGGAATTGTGATATTAAAATTCAATGTACCAATTTGTAGATAAATTGTAGATTATTTGTATTTTGATTGTAGATGCTTTGTTTTCTGTTTTCACAAATAAAAAACGACTAAAACTTCTACAAATCTTCTGTAAAAAACGCAATTATGTTGAAAATCTCAATTATGCTACAATTGTGTGATTCTCCTATATGCTCTTGTTACTCCTTACGAAACTGCTATGCTAAATATGGAATCCAAAAAAACATGATGAAGTGATAGATCTTCCTAAGCAAAATCCTCCCATAAACTGTTACAAGAAAATTGACTTTTGCCAACAATTGAAGCATCAAAAGAAAAAGATAAAAAAATCTGTTCGGGCTCAGAAAATATTGAGAATCAAACTCTGGGAGATAAACCTTAATGTGAAGGAACCCAAAATCATAACCATCAAATCGATCATGCTTGTGCTCATCTTCCTCGGGCACAAAAATATAAGGACAAGATTATAGAGGTGCTAATGCCTTGGCTATGGAAGATAATGGGATTTTGATACAAAAATTATGCGTGTGGGAGGAAAATATGGGTGAAGGTATTAGAATTGGAGGGAGAAACATGGAGGGAGTGAGATTAAAAGTAATATATGATATCATTAAATTAGAATTATAATTAATACCCTTAAAAATTACTAATGATATATAATTAGTAATTAGGTATACTAAATATAATTATATCAAACCTTAAACATTGAGGAAATATAAAATATTAAAAATTCTTATAAGAAAATGTGCTGTATAAGTTAATGCGTTCCCCACTCAAAGCCCATTTTGTGAGTTTGACTCCAATTTTCGTGGGAGGAGAAAGATGAACCAGCCATTGTTCTCTTACAAATTCGCCTTCGTCTTCTCCCTCTCTTTCGCCGCTTCATATACTGCCACTTCTACTGTTACATTCACTCCTCCTTACTCCTTCCGCAAGCTCAAGCTCCGTTCCTCTGCCTCGGCGCCGAAACCCGCCGTACCCAAGGCCTCAGTCGCCGATTTGCTCGCTCTATTGGGCTCACCTCAACAAGCCTCAGCTGTAAACTCTCAAGAGGCCCGCCAACTCCGCTCTTGCCTCAAATTCCTTGTCCCTTTCTCTCCGAGTTCTCAGACTCCAAATAGACGCTCCTTGAGTTCTAAGTTGAGTAATCGAAGGAGTGTAAGCGAAGAGAATGAGCTTATTTGGTGGCCGCCAGCGCCGGTGATGGAGTTGGCTCGCCTCGCCTCTGACTCTGGCGGTGATCCTAGTTCTATTCATTGGACTCTTGATCCAACGGTCATCCCTGTGAGTTCTTCATGTCTCTTCAGTCTCCATGTCGACAATCTGTTATGTAATGGATTTAACTTATCTACATTAGCAGTTTAATCAATCATTATTTACGTTATGGTTGTATCTTAGCTAGTTACCACGTATTACTTACCATATTTTTCTGACTAACTATGCATGCTTACAGTCCACTATAGAGAGTTAGTTACCTGTAATTAGATTTGAAGTCCTTTCTAGCTCCTTGAAATAATAGGGCATTTGTTATTCGTTTTCTGGCAAAGGGAAAAAGCCAATTATATCAGCTAATTTTATACAGTGCATGATATTGTTCCTCTTTATGGAGATTTCCTTAGTGCAGCGGATAAAGCTGAAAATAAGATGCAAATAACTGGAAGTGAGAATGTTCAGAAAACCTGATTCAGGTAAAACAATGGATAACTGCAAAAATTCAAAAGTAGATGTAGGGATGGCAATGGGCGGAAGGGCACAGCATGGGAAGACTATGGGTTTCTTAAATATTAGCAGGGCTGGGCAGAGTGGTAAGGAACTAGAGTCTAACAAATTTGGGAAATGGGAAGTGATTTGATTACAGAAAGAGTGCAAGGAGTGTATGACTTTCTTCAAGGTGGAAAAAGTAGAGGTATCTGCGGACCTTCCTATTAGAATCGATCACCATTCACTTATTGACATAGCTGGAATTGTAATTTGTGCACTCTTTGTACAGTATTATTAAAATGCAATAGTGAGACTCTATAACTTTTGTTAGGAACAAAGTTCAGAGGGGAAAAGAGAGACACTATTTGCTTGTGACAATCTAAAAGCTTTTAACATAGCCCATACTGATAGGAGTTACAAATAACGGAGAGGTGCAAATCTTCAGAACCTGATTTGGAGGAAAGGCTTTTAAGGTTGTTGCATTATTTGCCTCAGGCAACACTGTTCTGTTAACACTAACTCATTTTTAATACCTATCATAATTAAAATTGCAAAACAAATCCTTATTAAAGAAAAAAAAACTGCAACAAATAGTTCTAACTTTATCTTCTTTTGTCATGAAAGCTTAGGCAAACAAAGGATATGTACATTTTTGGGCTTTTGTAATGCCTCGTGCAATTTATTGACAAATAGAGTTGGGCACCATTCACATATTAGTCTAGAGCTGGAATTGTAATTGGTGAACTCTTTGTACAATATTATTAAATGCAGTACCCAAAATATCTTACCCTAACTTGTGCTATGAACGAATTTCAGAGGCAAAAACAGAGACAAATTCAGCTCGTGATGTCAATCAAAAAACTTTAAAATATCCCGTACTAATATGGAGCCCGTTTGGATTGACTTATTTTGAGTACTTTTAAGCCAAAATAATTTTAAAGTCATTTTGTAGTGTTTGGATAAAATGACAAAAACAAGCCAAAAGCTAGAATTCTTTTATTGGCTTCTGCTTAAAAGTCACTTAAAAAAAGCCCATCCAAACGGGCTCATGGTCTGTATAGCAATGTATAAAAGTGCGCTCCTCCCTTTCATTTGTCTTAGTCTGCTATCTTGACAGTAAGTGCATTCCTATTCGATGTGCAGGTTCCAGACATTGAAGGATCAAAGGAAGACCGATGTGAACTTACTAGAACTCCTTATGGGAGAGTTTTCATTAATGAGGTCAGCATTAAAAACTTCTAGATCCTCTTGAAATGAGGATTTCTTGGTTTTTGTTTGATATTGAGTTTAATTGTTGTTTTGTAGGAGATAAATTCATACCTTGAGTTTTTGTTTGAAATGATTGTTGCTCGGGGACCTAGTGTAGGGCTAAATACATCATTGTCGCGCTTTGACTTCTTTCATGGTCATGTCTTTCTTGCCAGAGAGTCTGGAAGGCTTGGGATTTTGTAAGTTGACATGAACCCTTACTGTCTCGTGCACACCATGACACAAATGATGCTTCTGTTGTGAGTGTTCCACAAAAGGCAGACCCTAAGAACTCTTCAATTGTAAACGGCCTAGCAAATAAAAGTTGTTTTGCACTTAATTGATTAGCTAATCGGATATATGGAAGGATGTTCTTTCTTTTAAATGTTTCTTTTACTTCTTCTGCTGGTAAATAATGAAGTGAACTAGGATTAGAGAAAACCGGAGAAGATACCCATGAACCTATTGAAGAATATGGTGGATGCTCGTCTAACTTGATTCGTGATTGCATCTCTATAGCCTGAAGCCCCAAACTCTTCAATCCATCTTATAAGCAGCAGGGAGATAATGAACATCAGATTTAAAAAGAACTCAAATCTAGCTTCTAAAAGCAAGATAAAAAAGGCAATATGATCGAGTATCTGTGGTTGTTGCGTCATATTGTAAATTCAACCAAAATTGTTGTATTTTCTTGAAAATATTTAATTTGTGTTACTTGCAATATGATTCTAAGGAGAAAAGGCATGTCACATCTGATTCAACTTGAAATGACTACCTGTTCAAGACTTGAAACTGTATTATACTGCTTTTGCTATGGCCTATACTTCGAATGTAGATCTTCCATGTCATTTGATTAAACTTGCATGCTTGACATAAAATATCATTTGTAACATATTAATTTTCCTCCAGTTGTAGGAATGAGTAAATGCAGTTCTAGGTAAGGCTATCATCTAGCTATTGTGTTTTTCTGTAAGCTAATAATTTAATAAGATGGATAAAATTCTTTATTAAAGTGAAGCCTGTTAATCAGTATCCATGAGACAGTATGTGGTACTATATTAAATGGATTTCTTCTTTGTTTAACTTAAGTATGTTATGCAGTTGATCTTCGTTTGCATACTTTCAAAGGAAATGGAGCTTTTGTTGCTCTCTGCAATCTCTGATGTCCACTAAGGACTAAGTGATGAATGAAGGGTTTCTTGGTTTATGATTTGGGTTGCTTTATGGGGTTTGCTGTTGTGGTAGCAATATGAATGCACTGATATTCTACCATGAGAAGTGCGCTAGGTTTTAGATAAAGGGCAAAGAGCCATGAGTGGTATTCATTCATGCATCATTATAACTTCTACTTAATTGAGATCCAGATTGTAAGATGGGAATCTGTTAGGCTTTTAGTTGTAAAAGTAGAATTTTCAATTCATTCTCCAGATTGTTTTAGGAGTTGGACTAAGTAATTTGGGGGATTGAGGGGCTTCACTTATTTTTAGCAGCTTCACTAAATTTGGCTTTATGGAGAACCTTCATACACTAGACTATGTCATTAATGAGTGTAATTTTTGATGATCTACATTGCGAAAGAAAGAGCTTATGTAGTTATCAGTAAGTTAATTGCTCTTCTCCGTTTTCGAGGAAACCTATTTGGCATAAGGGAAGGAGAAAGTATTTGAATCCTTGAACCTAAGAGTATTTATCGATTCTCTATGTTTAATTAAATATGACATGGGGAACCTTTGTTTGTTCGCTTAGTAGGGAGTAAGAGAAGGTAAGAGAATCTAAATTCCTTTAATCTTGTAATCCGAAACACGAAATCAGTGGAAATGTTTTAACACGTACTCATTTTAATTCTAACCGTCATCCAACCACTCATACCCATGGACACAGTTGTTCTTTTTGCTTTTGTGTTTTGTTGACTGGAATTTCTTGAATGCTGCTTTTTCCATACGAACTAATTTTTTTTTTCTTTTTTATTAGTTTCTATTTCTGGTTTCTTTCCTTGTGTGTGTGAGATGCTCGTGATGTTCACACTGCAAAAACTTTTCCAGGTTCCATGCTAAGGAGTATCCAGCATATGATAAGGAAATCTTCCCTTACAACATGGGCTACTGCCAAATAGGTTAGTTTGCATCTTTGACCACTTCCTCAGAGATCGACTGAATGTTCTGAATTGAATTTTCTCCAACTTTATTTACTATCTGCAGTTTTTGATCCATCATTGTTTCTAACCCTCTGAAGTTTTTGCGTAATTAGATTTTCAAAAATACAACAATGATGCTCTTTATTCTCATTCTATTTAGATTTTATTGTTCACAGGATCTAATGTCTCTTATGATGATTCAATGAATTTGCGGAACATATTGTGGCTAGCTCCATTAGCTAGCAACTCTACAAAAGAATGGTTAGCACCAGGTATGTTTCTTTGATGGCCTAGATGATAAAAAAAAATTGAGTGTTTTCCTACCCCATCCCCTGAAAAGAGAAAAAGCACAAACAAGGCCTCAGATTACTCGTCTAGTGGAAAGTTCCCCACTGGCGTGTAGTGTACTCCCGCATTTTTTGATTTGACTTTCTCTCTAAATAAAAATAAAATGATCAAATCTATTAGGATAATAATTAACATCCTGATGATCTGCAAAGTGTGATTATCAGTGAGACTTAATTAGAAAGACTAAGGAAACAGTTTTCTCTCTGAGTGTCTAAATGGAAGGAATTAGCCGCATAAAATCCACATATCTGAAATCCAAATGTTATTTTCCCCAAGGGAAAATTTCGATTGAAATAGCAGTGTTGTAGAACATGATTTGTTTGTATGATTGAATTTTTCCAAAAAAGAACAGTTTTCTCTTACAAATAACAAAGGTCACAAGTTTCCTGCGACTTCTGATGGTTAAACTTCATGTTGACAGGAGTTCTAGTTGTCTTGGATGCACATCCAACTGGAGTCATATACAAGGACCTCATACCTGAGTACGTACACATTGCCAGGACCCTCTATGAAGGTTCGAATTTTATTTGTCCCCGAATCAAAAATTCTATTAACCTCGTCATGAAAATTTTGACAACAATTAATACAATCTTTTGCCGTCCACAGATGATTTTGGGCAAGTTGCCTTTGATGTTAACTACCTAAACATTGGAGGTGAAACACCCAAATACCAAATTTTCATTTGCTGACCTCCTCTGAAGGTTCAGGTGTCAGCTTTCAGTTTTACAAAGTGAGATCCATATTATTTGTAGGTATTGCTTATCAATGTCATATTATAGAATTTTCCTGCCTCAATCGAAATGCATCTCTGAAATGTTTACTATTTATGCAGCATTACTATCAATATTTGATTCTAGCGCATTCAAGTGGAGGGTTGCTTGGAAAAGGATTGTGTCTGACGAAGATTTTACTGTTGGAACTCAAAGTTTTGAGTCCTTTAGCTTGTGATTGGCCACTGTTTATGGCAGATTATCCTTTCTTGATTACTATCAAAGCTTGGACAACGAAACGATGATTGAATAACTAGAATACGTCATCCTTCTAAAGGGTTTACTTACGTTCTCTCTTAGAAGTATTTCTTCTTCTTAGCTATTGTGAATTGTGAACTGATTTTATGCCTGTGGTTGTAAAATGTAAAGCCTTACGTAGCTTGTTTGGATGGTTGTTACATGTTGTATCGTACCATATTATTGCATTAAATATAATATTTATTTTGATTGTTTCTTAAATTTTATTATATCGTGATGGGTTAGTATTTTGTTTTGATGATCTAACAAACTTTTATGTAAAGAATCAGATAAAGGACCTGATGCACAACCAAAGGGAAGCACATAGTCAGGGGGAACAATATGGGGTCCTGGTCTCTTATATGGTTAAGTTAGATTATATAACTGCTCATCAATTATAAAAGTTTATCATCATCAAAAAGGAGGAAATTGATAGGTTAGTATTTTGTTTTGATGATCTAACAAATTTTTATATAAAGAACCAGATGAAGGACCTGATGCGTAACCAGCACAACCAGTCAGCATAGACTCACAAGAAATCCGGACAGTGTACCGATAAACAATAAGGGACCAGTTGGAGGACCTGATCCCTTGACAGACTCACAGACGAAAGTACAGGGTCAACTTTACAGCTGTAAAAAGCTGTGACAGAAAAGTGACTGCCTTCAACTGTACACGCTATAGTGCAGCAGTCACTTCCCATTGTTGTGAAGTGTACCCTCAAGATTTGGAACATCCTTCTTGGAATATGGTAAGGTCTTTAATATCTTGTTTGAAGACAAACAAGATACTCACTTGAGCATTTACTACATTCTTCATAGCATTGAAGATCTACTCCATTGTTGAAGGCTCAAGTGTGTCAAGAACAAGAAGACAACTCCACTACGGACCAGTTCCACCACGAGTATATGTGTGTCCTTAGTTGAGTTGTAATCTTGTGTTTTGTTCTTCATTGTAACTCCTATCTTGCTTTCTTAGAAGCTTTGTTTTAGGAAACTCAATCATAAACCATCCGTGTTTGTGTTGTGATTAGTATAGTCATAAGTTAAAGTCTTTGTAACTAGTGAGTAACAAAGTGACTTGTAATAAGTGTATTGCAAGTTAGTGTGTTGAAGTCTTTGTAAGAGAGTCATTACAAAGTGGCTTGTAATAGTTGAGATTACAAGTTAGTAAAGTTGAAATCCTACCAGTGTAGGTCGTGGTTTTTGTCCCCTTGAGTTGGGATTTTTCCACGTAAAAATCCAGCGTCTTTTCTACTTGCTGTCTCTGTGTATTTTTGAGTGGACTGGTAGAGGACCATATCACCTTATTGTTTGGTTTTACAGTCTGTTACTTACGATGGGAATTGATAGAGAACCGGGTTCTCTATACAGTTTGGTGGACGCTTAGTTTTTATCAATTTGTATTAGAGCAGGTTCTTTCTAAAAGGTTAACACCTAGAAATGATCTCTAATGGCTGCTCCACCCAACTTTGAAGAAGGACAATCAACCTATAGACCCCCAAGATTCAACGGCCAATACTATGGTTGGTGGAAAACGAGAATGCATGACTTCATTATGGCTGAAGACTCCGAGCTTTGGGACGTGATTTGTAATGGTCCCTTTGTCCCTATGCAGGCTGTTGGAGAGGGAACAAACACTATTCCAAAGACAAGAAAAGAATACAATGGTGCTGACCGAAAAGCTGTTGAGAAGAACTTCAAGGCAAAGAAAATTCTTGTGTGTGGTATTGGACCAGACGAGTATAATCGCATCTCGGCATGTGAATCTGCCAAGGAAATCTGGGAAGCTCTTCAAACGACTCACGAATGGACTACTCAGGTAAAGCAATCCAAAATAGATATGCTGACAACTGAGTATGAACTCTTTAAAATGAAAGAGGATGAGTCCATTCAAGAGATACATACCCGCTTCCCCTTCATAATCAATGAGCTTCATTCACTTGGTGAAATCATTCCAACCAACAAGCTAGTCCGGAAGATACTTAGTGTTTTACTAGGTTCCTGGGAGAGCAAGGTTAATGCTATCACTGAAGCCAAAGACTTGTAAAAGCTGGCTATTGACGAGCTTATTGGAAATCTCAAAACTTATGAGATGAAAAAAAAGAAGGATATCTAAAGAAGAGAGCCCAGGAAGGAGAAGAACCTGGTTATCAAGGCTGCCAACAAGGATTCAAGTGGTGCTGAATCCGACATGGAGTATCTCACTCAAAGATTCCAAAAAATGATTCAAAGGAAGGTGGCATACCAAGAAGAGGCAGTTCGAGCAAGTCTAGAAACTATGATCTATGTCACAAGTGTGGAAATCCAGGACACTTTATCAAGGACTGTCCACTTCTGAAGCAGGAGCCTTACAAGCACAATTCTGACAAAACTGCAAATAGGAACCAGGTTCCTAACAAACGATTTAGCTGAAAAAGTGCAGCTGACAATGTTGTGAAGCAAGTTCTTGCTGCATGGGGAGACTCTTCTAGTGAATCAGAAGAGGAACCAGAAGTAGGAAACAGTTCCATGATGGTAGTAGATAACGAGGCCAAGGAGTATGAGTCAATCTTTGCACTCATGGCCAAATCTAATGATGATGAGGAGGACAAGGAGGAAGATAAGGTAAGTTTTCTTGATGTTCAAAGAAGTTTGAAAACCAACTCTAAGAAAAAATTGATGTCCTTTGAAAACGTGTTGATTGATGCCTATCTTAGCCTCACTAATGAGAAAAATTATTTAATAGAAGAAATTGGTGACATAGATCAAGAGAGGGATGATATGGTAATTTCTATTGTAAACTTGAAGGAACAAGTGGAAGAAGTAACTAGAGAAAATAACTTGTTGAAAAGCCAAACAAAAAAATGGATGGACAACACTCAAAAGGGAAAGGAAGTTGCAAGTGATGCATACCTTAAACTTGAAAATGAGTAAAGATCAGTGAAATCTAGTCTGGGTGCAGAGCTTGAGAAAAATAAACAACTTCAGGAAGAACTAGGAAGAGTGAAGAGTGATCTTGAAAAATCACTTAAGTGGACCTGGTCCTCTGATGCTGTCACTGCCATGTACTTTAATAACAGTGGAAACATGCAAGGGATCGGGTTCCAAAAGGAGAAAATTCCTTACAACCCACACAACAAGTATGTCACTGTTCCAGACAACTGGCTCTGTACTCACTGTGGGAACAATGGGCACTTCAAAGAAAGCTGCCCTGCCAGGGATCAATCAGTTCAGAAAAACAAAATGTTTGCTGACAAGAGGAATGCTAAGAAGGGACCAGGTCCCACTAAGAAAAATCGATTCTTGCCTGCATGGACTAGAAGAGCTCTTATTCACCCTTTTCCTAACTACAAGGGACCCAAACTTGTTTGGGTTCCTAAATCTAACCCTTGATTCATATGTGCAGGGACCAGTGAGAGGAACAGGACTATAATGGATCATGTACAGTGGATGCTCAAAGCACATGACTGGGAACACCATGGATTTTCTCTCACTGAAAGCCCTGCAAGGAGGAGATGTATCCTTTGGCAATGAAAAAAAAGGGGTACATTCTCGGTGTTGGAAGGGTTGGAAGATCACTTGAGCACTCAATTGAGAATGTGTACTATGTAGATGGGTTGAAGTACAGTCTCTTGAGTGTTTCTCAAATCTGTGATAAAGGAAACAAAGTAGAATTCTTGTCTAAAGTATGCACGGTTACTAGTCTAGTAACTGGTGAGGTGGGTTTGATTGCTAAAAGACACAAAAATATCTATGTTGCTGACTTTGAATCCTTGGAAGCTGGTGATATGAGCTGCTTGAAGGCAGTTGATGATGATGCAGAACTGTGACACAGAAGATTAGGTCATGCAAGCTTTTCTCTCTTGAATAGATTGATACAGAGGGACCTGGTTCGTGGTATGTCTAACTCTAAGTTCAAGGAGCACAGAGTTTTTGATGCATGTGACAAAGGAAAGTAAGTGAAGACAATACAACCTCTTCCTCAAATCCACATGAGGAACCTGGTACCCCAATTACTTCCACTGAAGCTGAAGAAAGAGTTGGAGATGCTGTGCAAAGCACTCCACATGTTGCGGAACAAGGAATGCAGGAAAAGCACTTCTGGAATGGCTCATTTCCTTGGATCATGCCTAATCTCATGGGGTACGAGGAAGCAAAACTCAGTGGCTCTCTCAACAGCCGAAGCAGAATATGTTGCAGCTGCATCTTGCTGTGCTCAGCTGCTGTGGATCAAACAATAATTAGAAGATTCTGGAGTGTACATTGACAGTGTACCACCTCTATGTGACAACACTAGTGCCCTCAACATGGCAAAGAACCCGGTTCAACACAAGAGAACTAAGCATATTGATGTGAGACATCATTTCCTCAGAGACAATGTTGAAAAGAGGCATATCTGCATGATGATTTTTTGCACTGAAGATCAAATTGAAAATATCTTCACCAAAGCCTAAGTAGGGAACACTTTGAGAGAAACAGGATAGCACTAGGGTTGATGAAACCTAACTGAGGACCTGGTTCTCCTTCATTGGCCATGAGAGTCACACTCGGGTACAGTTAGCTAAAGTGTTTCTGACTAAGCGTAACTCACATCAATACCGTTGCAGGTAGACACGCATGATGATTATAAAAGCTAAAGGTACGAGGTTGAACTGCAAGAGAGAGCTGAAAATTTTACAAAAACAGGTCAGGAACCTGGTTCCCGTACCACATGTTAGTAGTAATGTGTTTTTCTCTTGCTTTTCTCAAAATATAACAAAATTATTTCAACAGCCACACCATCCTACTTTTCAGAGTATGTGTGTCTTCAGAACCCGTTCCTCTACCCCCCTCTTTATTACCCTTCCTTCCATAAAACCGTCTCACTCCTACCCTTCCTTAACGAATGAAGGAGCCTCCCCACTTCTTGAGTCTCAGGGGGAATAAAATCCATTTTTAGGGGATGAGGGGACTATGGTTATTTTTGAGTCTCCGGTTCATGTCACAGTCAAAGAAAAACCTGCTAGAGAACCTGATTCTCCTTCAGCAGAAACAACCCAGGAACCCATCTTATACACTAAACCCTTGGAGTCTATTCCTCCCATTTATGTACCTCTGAGGGATTTTTCGCAAGCCAACATTCACTCCTGAGTCTTCTTCCAAGTGACTTTCTACCCAGTTGCAAAACTTCAGAAAAAGAAGAAGAGGTTGATGAAGCAATGGAAAGTTGTGGCTAACAAGGACATTCCAGTGGTTGAGGTTGATAAAGATGTCGTGGAGGAACCTAGTTCCTTAGTGAAAAGATCTACAAAGGTCCAGAAGTCTGTGGTTGGAGATTCTGAGGAAGCTGTAAAAAAATGTGCATCATCTGTGAAGAGTGGTGGTTGTTGAGCGTGAGAGAGAGAGAAGTCTGTTGAGAAGTCGATAAAATGACAGAAGGAAACTGCTGGGGGACCCGGTTCACTAAAGACCATACCAAGTGACGGACACTCTGAGATGGCAGGGATGAGGCAAGTTCCAGAGATAGTGGAGTTCCAACAATGAGATCATCTGTTTAGGGGGCTGTACCCACGGTATATGAAAATGAGGTGCATAAATTCTATGCAACTCTCTTCACTGTTGAAGGGGACCGTATCTGCGTGCTGGAAACGAGATTGTCATTTAAAACCCCTGTTGCCTCCTCCTCCAAGCCTTCCTCTTCTAGTGCCCTCTAGGCTCCTCTCAATGGCCAGTTGTCTTATGTTGTGATGTTTTGTGGTTGTTGGTTGCTTTTGTTTTTTTTTGTGTGATGGCATGTTGAATTCCACCTTTACTGCTCCTGATGAATTTAAAAAGGATTATCATCCATGAATCAGCTTCTCTCTTGCTAAGGACAATGCTTGTTTTCCTTTTACTTCTGTTTTCTATCATGTTATGTGCACACATAGGGCATGAGTTAGCTATGTTAGACTTCTTTATGATTTATGTTTGTTTGTGCCTTTTTGTGATGCCAAAAGGGGGAAGATGATAATTGATAATGTGGGCAAGGGCAAGTTGATAATGTGGGCAGGAACTAAGGGGGAAGCAGAGGGAAGCACATAGTCAGGGGGAACAATATGGGGTCCTGGTCTCTTATCTGGTTAAGTTAGATTATATAACTGCTCATCATTTATAAAAGTTTGTCATCATCAAAAAGGGGGAAATTGATGGGTTAGTATTTTATTTTGATGATCTAACAAACTTTTATGTAAAGAATCAGATAAAGGACCTGATGCACAACCAGAGGGAAGCACATAGTCAGGAGGAACAATATGGGGTCCTGGTCTCTTATCTGGTTAACTTAGATTATATAACTACTCATCAATTATAAAAGTTTATCATCATCAAAAATGAGGAAATTGATGGGTTAGTATTTTGTTTTGATGATCTAATAAACTTTTATGTAAAGAACCAGATAAAAGACCTGATGCGTAACCAACACAACCAGTCAGCATAGACTCACAAGAAATCTAGACAGTGTACCGATAAACAATAAGGGACCAGTTGGAGGACCTGATCTCTTGACAGACTCACAGACGAAAGTACAGGGTCAACTTTATAGCTGTAAAAAGCTGTGACAGAAAAGTGACTGCCTTCAACTGTACACGCTACAGTGCAGCAGTCACTTCCCATTGTTGTGAAGTGTACCCTCAAGATTTGGAACATCCTTCTTGGAATGTGGTAAGGTCTTTAATATCTTGTTTGAAGACAAACAAGATACTCACTTGGGCATTTACTACATTCTTCATAGCATTGAAGATCTACTCCATTGTTGAAGGCTCAAGTGTGTCAAGAACAAGAAGACAACTCCACTACGGACCAGTTCCACGACGAGTATATGTGTGTCCTTAGTTGAGTTGTAATCTTGTGTTTTGTCCTTCATTGTAACTCTTATCTTGCTTTCTTAGAAGTTTTGTTTTAGGAAACTCAAAATCATAAACCATCCGTGTTTGTGTTGTGACTAGTATAGTCATAAGTTAAAGTCTTTGTAACTAGTGAGTAACAAAGTGGCTTGTAATAGTTGAGATTACAAGTTAGTAAAGTTGAAATCCTACCAGTGTAGGTCGTGGCTTTTATCCCCTTGAGTTGGAATTTTTCCACGTAAAAATCCAGCATCTTTTCTACTTGCTACCTCTGTGTATTTTTGAGGGGACTGGTAGAGGACCAGGTCGCCTTACTGTTTGGTTTTACAGTCTGTTACTTACGGTGGGAACTGATAGAGAACCGAGTTATCTATACAGTTTGGTGGACGCTTAGTTTCTATCATTTCGTATCATTAAATCTGTCGTTTAATATAATACATGATACATTATGAAATGATATATAACAACCATCAAACAAGCTTTTAGTTGTAGTGTTCAATTTATTAGGCTTCAGATTTGTCCGTAGGTTGTGGTGGAGTTCCATTTATTTATTTAGCTGTTTAACATCTGTTCTAGAAATTGCAAGTCTTGAAGCCGAATTTTTTTTTCTTGAGTAAAATAAAAAAGCAATTATGTAAATTATAGGTCTAGCCAATAGGCGTCACCTCTCGATTTACAAAACCAAAACCAATCTATTTTTTTCCGTTCAAGTTGTATTGTAGAGGTTTTTGTTAATGATCTGTGGGACCAGCTATTCAAAATTATACTGCCAGATTCCTTGTGAGAATCGACTTTGATCATTGAAATATTCTCATGAAGTGGCTAGATGATAATTAGGATCATATCATATACTTTAGATTTCTTAATTGCTGGGTGAATCAGAAGGGGTTCTTTGACATTGTAAAAGAGGTAATAAAGTATAAAGGTGCAAGGAAACCCTATGTGAGTTTTGCAATCCAAACTTAAGTCTCTTAGCAGGAGATTGAGCCAGTGGTTCAAGAAGGAGATTGGTGATATAACTGAAAATCTTATCACATGGGAAGAAAAGCTTCAAACTCTGGAATAAATAGACACTGTAGAAAACACATGCCAGACCAGAGAAGAAGTTTACAAGGCCCATGCAAAATATATTAATTGGTTGAGTATGCAACAATCTCTCCTTAAACAAAAGTCCCAAGTTAAGTGGTTTGAAGAAGGTAATTGTAACACTAGATATTTTCACTGTATTTTTAGGGAGAGAAGAAGTAAACAACATGATGAATAGAATCAAGAATCACAAAGAGAATTGGATTACGGGAGATGAGAAAATTTTCAAAGCTGCAGTAGAACACTTTTAGTCCCTTGTTCAATTTACCTCATCCTAACCTCAATCCTTCAATTCTTGACTGCATCCCTAATTAATCCCTAATTGTCTTTTAGAGGAAGACAATTTTGTTCTGAGTGAGATACCTGATGAAACAAAGATTAAAGCGGCAGTATTTTGCCTAAATGTTGTTAGCACTGCAGGACCATATGGTTATAATGTGCCTTTTTTTTCACAAATACTGGGATATCATTAAGGAGAATATCATGGCCTATGTCTTGGAATTTTTTGGGAGTTAAAGCTTAACTAAGTTCTATTCTCATACTTGTCTGATGTTGATTCCTAAAATTGACACACCCTTCTGCTTTTCTGATTTCAGATCCATCAATCTCTCTAACTTTACTAATAAAATTCTTTCCAAATTTTTCTCTCTTATATTAAATCCTCTCCTTCATAAGTTGGTCTCTGTTAATCAAAGTGATTTTGTGAGAGAAATATTAGTTACAGAAATAGTGTTACTGGCCCAAGAAATTATTCAAAATATTTCTCAAGTCAACAAGTGTGGTAATATTGTGATTAAACTAGACATGGCCAAAGCCTATCATAGGATATCTTGGCTCTTCGTTATCTCTGTCTTGAGAAGATTTGATTTTTCAGAACGATGGATTAATATGATACTCTAACTCATCTTTGGAATGTGGTACTCTATTATTATTATTGGGACTATCCAAGTTGTTTTTCACCCTTTCGAGGCTTAAAACAATGGAGACCCTCTTTCCCCCTCCCTTTTCATTATAGTTGTAGAGGTTCTGTCTAGATCTCTTAATAATCTTCGGCACTATCACAATTTCATTCCTTTCTTTATGCCATCTAGGGGGTCCTAAAATCAATCATTTGGCCTACGTCGATGATATAGTCATCTTTAGTAGTGGCAAGACCTCTTCTATTAAGTTGATTATGAAACAAACCAAGAACTATGAAAAAAACTCAGGTCAACTTGTTAACATGAACAAAAGTTTTTTTTTTTTGACATCTCCTAAGACAACATCCAACAGGATTAAAAAAATCAGAGAGTGCTCTGGTTTTATGGACAAGTTCAAATATCTTGGTTGTCCCCTTTATGTCGGTAGAAAGAAGGTTGAATACTTTGATAATATGGTTAGTAAGGTGGTTAAAATGCTTAATGGTTGACAGGGTAAGCTAATATCATATGGTGGCAAGATTGTGTTGATAAAATGTGTCCTCCAATCTTTGCGCTGCTATGACCCCTCCCAAAAGTACGCTACTTATTGAAAAATATTTTGCTTAATTTTTTTCTGGGCTACCAATGCTGAACATAAGAAGTACACCGGAGATCTTGGGAAAATATTTGTGTTCCTATTGATAAAGGGGCATTGATATCATAAAGATGGAGGACATCAGTGATACTTTGGCTACTAAAAGATGGTGGAGACTTAGGTCTACATCATCTCTTTGGGTTACTTACATACTTGGAAGCATATGCGAAAGGTGAGGCAAATGCAGTATGCACAGACACACACGATTTGGTAAGTTAACTCTGAAACTAGTTGTTTTTGGAGGGATAATAGATGGGGAAAAGGCTTACTAGAAGATCTGGTTCCAAATTGTAACAGGAACTCCAAAATCCTTGTTAAAGATTCCATTATCAATGCACATGAAATACGAATAAGCTGATGGAATTTTTACCTGGCCATGTAGCCCAATAAATTTGAACTATAGACAATTGTAACAGGATAGAGAAGATCAACTCTAATGGGATCTCACAAAAAGTGGCAAATACTCCAACAAAACTACATGGCAAATGGTAAGATCCAGCAAACCTAAACAACAATTCATTAATAAGGTTTATTCTTATATCCATTTTAAAATTTCTTTTCTTACTTGGAGGCTTTGGAAAGGTAAGCTCCCATTTGATAAAATTATTACTAAGTTTGGAAAATAAATTATTTCTAATTGTAACTGTTGTGCAAGTCTTAAAAAATAAAATAATGCATCATGTCTTCATTGAAGGTATGACTGCCAGTTATATTTGGAAACTATTTGGCTTTGATCCCCTCTTGGTATTAAATATCACCAACACCATATTAGATCTATGTTAAATTCTTTGTGGCAAGAAAAATCTGTTAATGACGTACATAAAATTGTTCTTCAAATTACTCCTATTGTTATATGCTGGGTACATTGGAAGGAGACATGTGCTTGCATGTATGAAAATCTGGAAAAAGTTTAGTCTGTACAAATTGGAGCAACATGTTTGTTAGACTGTGGAAGCAGAAATCTCTAAGGTCATCCAAATTGCAAACTCATCATGACTTGGATCAACTTTTGCGACACTTTGATGAAACTGCACCCTGTCCCCAAGGTCATCATAGTGAATTGGCATAAATCATAGGAACGATCATTCAATCTGAACACAGATGGAAGCTTAATAAAATAGAAGGAAAGCCACATGGGTGTGTCACACCTCCTTTTTCACTACCCCGTGATTAATGAAGGGGTAATAGGGGAATTTTTCCACTTTAAGTGACATTATTCAGATTTGGGATTTATTTTAGTTTTCAGAATCGCCACCCAGATTTTTGACGATGTTCCGAGACACCGTTTTATTGAAATCCCAAACCGAGGAAAATTTTGACTTTGTTTTGATTTGTCTGCGACCAGGAATCCGAGTAAGGAATTCTGTTAACCCGAGAGAAGGTGTTAAGCATTCCCGAGTTCCGTGGTTCTAGCACGGTCACTTAACTATTATTATTTGGCCTAATTTGTCTGATTATGTATTTTACCGATTGTTCATTTAGCCTTTTTGAATTCTAGTCGCTTTTGATATTTATGGATTTATCTTGAAAACAAGTCACGAGAACGTGCACTTGTCATCTTTTGGACATGTTACAATTACGCCACATGAAATGCACCCGCAATTGCAACACGTGTTTTTAATATAGTTTGAAGTTGAAGTCGGGGACATGAGTTGTCGCACCCGAGTGCAAATTACGTAGTCAGGACTATGGTCGTGACGGTTTTATAATGCCTATTTGAGGCGATGTTCGATCATTCTTTACGTTTTCTATTTTTTGAAAGAGAATTTTAGTTTTAAGATCAATTAGGACGTTTATGAATTTATCTTAGACAAGTCACGATGGCGTGCACTTGTTGTTTTTGAGAAAACGACAAACACGTCACATGAAATGCACCCGTGGTTGCTGCGTGCATTTTTGTTATTGTTTGGAGTTGAGGATCGGGGGCACGAGTTGTTACTCCCGAGTGTAGGTTATGGTAGTTTTGGAATAATATCCGATTCTTTACCAAATTTCAAGCTAAAAGGCATGATTCTACCTAGAAGGTTGCCTAAGGATGAATTTCATTAGCCTAAAGACAACATCTTATGGGCTATGGCCTCATTTATCCCCATCTTAACATATTAGGCCATCTTAAGTTAACTCTTCTTGTAATAGGACTACTAGTCTGAACAGATTTTGTTTTTAGCAAACGATAGCAGATATGGGAATCAGAATGTCCCTCATTCATTCAGATATATAAACCTATGAAATTCAGACATCTAAATATGTTACTTATTAATTCTGATACGAATTGGCAAGATGAAATCACTCTATTTTTTCTAGAACTTTATGATTTCTAACAAAGATCATACCACAGGCAGTTTTATTAGTTTTGAAACAACAATTCTTACCAATTTTAAATAGCCTAATCTCATGTTTCTAAAGGATCAAAGTCCATACGTATTTATACATTAATTTTCGCAGATTACAAGATGCAAGATAAACTGAAGATAGCCTACTAATTCCATTCATATTGAAACTCTACTGAATTTGAAATAATCATTTTTTCCAAAATCTAACGGGTGTTTGTATAGATTTCATACACGTTCCTTTTATCTAGTTGTATTACTCCCAGAACAGAGAAAAAAAATATAAAATTCGAAACTTTAGGAACATGAACAAAACTGAAATTAGATGTACAGTCCAGTCTTTAAGTTACATAATTCTGAAAATAAATACAGACTACTACTATCAAGGTACATTTTTCAGAAGAGAGAAAACTAAAAAAAATGAAGTTCTTTAGCTAATTTATCTGACTTGAATTCCTTTAAGGCCATATACTAGAGCCTTCCTTTGTAATCTTTAAAACAGCCCAATTAATAGAGTGTGTTATGTATCCATTAGACTAAACAGGACTATGACAAAAGGTCAAGTTTAGATATGATGATGCTTATGCTAAGCTATACTAAATGGCCGAATCATTTGTGCACTCTCTTGGTGTGAATATGATCTTCAAAAGATCAAACTCAAATCCAGAATGTCATTTTTCATACCTTGGACCTTTTGTCCATACTTATTCCTTGACTTGATTATTTAGGCAGTTTTTAAAGGGTAAATCTGATCATATTAAGGGATTCAGATTATTTTCTCTAAAGAGCCTTTTAATTACCCACTTCATATCAGTAAAAGGGTGATTTCCAACACCCTAGGCTACTCTTTATGCACTACCAAGGGGTGAATTTGACTATTAAGAAGTCAGATTCATCTACCCTAGTGCTAATACTAACATAATTCTAAACTATATAGAAACTTTGCTTATTTAGGCATTTTTAGAGGATGAATCTGACCATTCAAGGATTCAGATTCCTCACTCTAATGCCTTTCTTAATTACATATTTTATACCCTTTAAAGGGTAAACTTCAACCAACCATACTACTGTTTGTGCACTGCCATGGGGTGAATTTGACTATTAAGAAGTCAAATTCATCCACCCTAGTGCAATCTATATTAATAATAAACTACAACAGGTATAAGAACTAACATCTGAATAATAAAGGTGTTTCTAAACCAGTACAATCTGAACTATATACAGAAAAGACTAAGGTAGACTTCAGAAGTTAGGAACTCCACAAAATATACTTGCCTTTTCAAGATAACACTCAAACCCTCTATACACAAAAAGGAACATGCACCACATTTCAGTATCACATTTTGTCATACAAGTTTATACATAAACATATTTGAAACAACAGAATCATGGAGGAAAGATAGAAGATTTCAGATCTTTTGTATTTCATAAAAAGGCTCAGTTTTACATACCTTTTTGAGCAGTAATTCAAAGAAATCCTGACTAAATAAAGGTCAGGTCCAAATGATTCCGATAAAAGAAGGCAAGATCAGGCAGTAACAAGCAGCAACTTTAAACCAAAGCAGCTCCCAAGAAATGAACCCAGAAAAGTTTAGAAACCAGAATTGAAAACCCAAGAGAGAAAAAAATAAAGTATGAGAATTCCGCCAGAAAGCCTTGAAGAACTCTTGAATGAACAATCAGATTTTTGCACTCATATTTTGAGAATTTTTCCGTTTACAAAAGAAGGCTATTCTGATTTTTTTGGTTTTGTTTTCTAATATTTAGTGTTCAAAGAGGCTGCTTCAGACTATAGAGAGAATTTTTCAGAGTTTAAAAAAGTGTCCCTAGTCTAAAGGGATGGGGGTCTATTTATAGGAGGCTTAAGGATAGGATATTCTTTGGCATATTCCTCATCCAAAAGGCTGAAATAGTACATAGGGCAGCTGTCATCCTTATCTTTGAGACAGGTGCCCCTATTCCAGAACCTTCCTACTTTAGAAAAGACCCTTCTACCCCCAAAAATCTGATTTCCTAACCTAAATTACCTAATGTACCCTTTGAAGTCCCTAAATTTACCATTGGGTAACCAGGGTTAAATTTACTTGGGTTCAACTCCAATTTCTCCAATTTTGATTGCTTCCGCAAATGGTTTGGCCATGACGGACATCATATTTTGGAAGTAATCAGCTTCCTGTGCTTGTAGAAAAACACTGACCATTTCGACCTCATCCATCGGAGGTTTGTCCCTGGAGGCTTGCTCATGCTACTTAATAGCGTACTCTCTGAAACTTTCTGAGGATTTCTTTTTAAGATTGGATAAAGAGTTTCTATCTGGAGCGATATCCACGTTGTATTAGAATTGTCGAACAAAGTTCCGGGCCATGTCATCCCATATGTGCCAGCGGGATATATCCTGATCCATGTACCATTCTGATGTAATCCCTATCAAGCTTTCCCCGAAATATGCCATGAGAAGTTCCTCTTTCCCACCTGCTCCCCGGAGCTGATTGCAATATCTTTTCAGATGAGCTATGGGATCTCCATGCCTGTTATACTTCTCGAACTTGGGGGTTTTAAATCCGAGAGGCAAGTGGACGTGTGGGAACATGCACAAATTTGCATAGGAGGCATTTTTCTGCCCGCTCAACCCCTGTATATTCTTGAGGCTCTATTCAATCTCTTCATTTTTCGAGCCATTTCTTTGTGCTCGGGGGTTTTCTTATCTTGTCCCAAAGTGACCTCATACTGAGGTTGTTGGGGGTATGAATTGGGAGTAACATGAGTGGTGTCCCGATAGAAGGACCGTGTTTGGAATGTGAATGTTGGTGGCTCGAAGCTTGGCCCAGAGATAGTCGGTGGAGCCGTGGCAGAGATTGGGGGTGCGGTGAAGATGTTGGAAGACACACCGGAAAACAGGGTCTGGGGGCGAACCTCAGAAGGCCTTCCGGCAAAGTGAGCCGACATAGTTGGATATCCAAACGGCGTGGCTGGATAACTTATGGGGATGTTGGAGGTCCCTCCTGTCCTGGGAATTATCTCTGGGAAACCCGGGATGGTATTGGGTGGTTCCCTACCATTGGACCATGCATCCCACATTTCCAGCATGCGGCAACGCAGAATCCTGTTCTCTTCAGCTGTGGTTGACTCAGATGTTGGGATGGCTGGATTCAGGTCTTCCACAGAAGAGTTGACGATTGATAAGTGACTTTTGGATGTCATTTATATACTCCCTTTTGATCTAGTGAAGTAAGGATGGGAATCCAGGTTACCGCAAAACCAACCACCTAAAAACACCTTTTAAGATTGAACCAACAAAACGTTAGGTTGAAGCATTTATCACATAGGGAATCGCACGTTTGGGGTACGCAAAGCACCTAGGAAATCAAATGCTTTCTATATGTTTTGCAACAGTTGTGTATTTCATCCCGGCTTTATTTCTCGGATTTGAACTTTTCCCTTTGCTTTGTCATGATCGAATCCTATGTGGATTGCCTACGTATCACAGCGCCGCGTGAATCAGATTATCACATAGTTCAAGGGATAAATATGAAGGAAATAAATATTTTTCTAAAACTTCAATTCATTAGAAAAAAAATACTTCCGATTACAAAAAAATTTAGCCCACTTTTGGAAATTTAAAATTACAAAACAGACTTAACACATACTTTCTTGGAAATGTAAAAGCTACAGTGGACTTAGACAGGACTGTAACAGGAAAACAAAATACAGACTCGAAAAAACATCAAGAATACATCAGTGCTTCCAATGCTCCACGGACCCGCGGGACATCATTCGGCCTTGCCACGCGCCTGCTTACCATATCTTGCTGGAGGCGGTATAAGTCATCCATTATCTTGTGGACGAAGATCATTACCGCTGAGAAGAAGGTGGTCTGATTCATATCTTCGCATTCCTGGCATTTGGTGACAATGTATCGGCTATCTCCCGGACCCTTTGCCTAATGATACCTTTTTCCTGAAGTAGACGCCCGATCTGCTGGGATCTTGCCTCTAAAACCTGGCGTCTTCATGACTATGTTCTTTCCATTGTTGCAATTCATCTTCCAACTGAGCTATCATAGTATAGCACTGTTCCCTTTCTGCCTTAATCTTTTTGCTTGCTTGGCCATTTCGTTTTCAAAGGTGGTCATCCTTTCTTTTAAGCCCATAACTTCTTGGTCATGCTTTCTTTTAATTTTTTGCATGAATTCTGCTCTTTCTTCTGCATTCTTTGCCAATTTTGCTCGAACTTGGGTCAAATCCTCTTCGGCTTTGTCCAGGTCATCACCATAGCTAACAACTTTTGCCTGAGGCTGGTGACAAGTCTTTCATCAGCTCTGCTTCTCTCAGGGTTTTCAATGGCTATCCTCATTTTCTGGATTTGAGCCCGGAGGGCCTCATTTTCTTTGTTCAACCTGTTTCTTTCCCCTTCGGCTATAGCAGTTTGTAGAGTGTTTTCAAATTTGAGCTCCCTGATCTGGGCCTCCAATTTACTAATTTTAGCCTGGTAGTTGTTTTCCTTCTCTAACCAAACCCAGTGTTCTTGTGTCTGCTCAGTAAAATGCTGCACGTGAGGTCTTTTCGCAGGTCGCTATGATTATTGGTGCTCTCTGCCTCTTCTGCCATAACAAGAAGTGTAGGTGGACTCCACTTCCCCCTTGGATAAATTTCTTACCCGAGTCAGAGGTTCTAGAAATCTGCACTGGTTCCAGATCTGACGGACCCTGTCTTCAGGAAATGCAGCTCTCGGACATAACTCAATGGCTTGTTAGCTTAAGTCCTCATCATGTGGAACACCCTGTTGTCTTCCCAACTGTCGTAAGACCCGATGTGGGGCATATGGTTGAATGCTTCGCAGACCCATTAACAGAAGATAGCACACCCCATCAGACATATTGATAACCTCGTCGACAGGGAGCCACCCGAATGTCCACTCGATTCGGTCGGCAGTCAATGAACTCAAATGTGAGTGCCAGGCCTCTGTGCCCTCAGGAAATTTGTGGCCCTCTACCCGAGTACCATGTTCTTCGATACAATTCAAACCGGTTAAGCCGTAGTTCATGTAGCCTGGGCGGGGACAGAGGTGCTCGATCATCCAGATTTGTAGGAGCAGATTGCACCCTTCAAAGAATTTTCCTCCATACTGGCAAATCGTCAAGACACGGTAAATCTCAGCTAAAACCATCGGTATAAGGGTGCCTGTCACGACCCAAAAATCCCTAAGGTCGTGATGGCGCCGGACATCAAGGTCAGGCAAGACAAAACATTAATTAATTGAAATAACTTTCCGTTTTAAAACATTTATGAAAACACTTTCTTTCACTTCATTACATAATAACCAAATAAAAGTCTGTTAATTAAAACAATGGTTTAAAGATTACACTTAAGCAATTATATCCCAATACATATCCCAGAACCCAGTGTCACAAGTACATAAGCAATTTCTAAGACAACAATCATTACAAGCCTATCCGAAATACAACTGGACAAGGAAATTTAAATAAAATGGATACAGTACGAGGAGACTCTGTCAGCTCCGGATCGCCTTCGGATGATGCAGCTCGCCTAAGTCTCCGAATCCTCCACATTGCTATGAAAGTACCTGTGCAATAAAAATGCACAACAAGTGTAGCATGAGTACAAAAATAACGTGTACTCAGTAAGTCGCCCGCCTAACCTCAGAGAGGTAGTAACGAGAGGTCAAATTAAACACTTACTAAAGGTCAATTTAAAATATTTAAGAGTGACACTAAGCATGATTATCATAGGCAATTCATTAAAATCAGGAATAAACATTTTCGACTCCGTTCACGTTTAACGCTTTATATCTTCATCATATTAATAACAACTAATCAACATAGTGATTTAATCAAATGACAATTTATCGGCGGGAAGGAACAACTTCTTCCAAAATATTTTTGATAACTTTAAATCTCTGTCATTCAATTGACAACCTAATATTTCAGGCCAGTAATCAGGAAAAATCATAGCAACTAAGCATTAAATATCATGAGCAAGCAATGCCGAGAGTCGAACGGCGCGGACCAACAATAATAAACTGTGCACTGCCGAAGGATCAAACGTCTCGAACCATAGATGCATCTATCTGCCCCGCTCGCGAATCGATCATGCGACGCGGTTAAAATAATACGGCTAGCCTGCTCACGAATCATACCTGCGACTCAGGTGCTCATATGAATACACACACAAATACAGGGTCTTCCTACTTGCGAATCACTCAAGCGACTCAGGCACCCAAAGTTACACATATCCACATATTAAATCCGTATCTTATCAAGAAAACAATTTTCTCAGGAAAGGGGGAAAATCCTTATTAAAAGAAACATGAAATATAGGTTTTGAAATCATTTGTTTTTTAAAATTATTTGTCAGGTTTAATGATATTCCACGATACAACCTAGTCCAGGTACACAAATATCTATAGAGAGATAAATCCTCTTTTTAGAAGATTAACAAGATGAAATCTAGTTTTCTTTTAGATATTCAATTACGTCTTCGATTATATTAGCAGTTTAATATTACAGGCAAGATTACAGGTATAACACGTAAGTCATGCTAGTGGGTCCTAGACTACCCGGACATGACATAATAGTAGTTACGCACGGACTCCCATCACCTCGTGCGTACCTAGCCCACGAACATAATAGCATGTATCGAATTAATTCACCTAAGGGGACGATTCCCCCTCACAAAGTTAGAAAGGAGACTTACCTCACTCCGAAATTCCAACACCGACTTCCAAGCCCTTTCGATGACTCCAACGGACGCATAACGCTCCGAAACTACCACATAACGGCAAAGCGATGAAAATTCATCCTAATACTCACAACAAATTCAGATTATATACTTTCCCAACCCCGCTCGGAGAAAAAGACCAAAATGCCCTCGGGCCCACGTGCCCGAAAATCCAAAATTCTCGAAGATACATTCTACCCATAGCCCTACTAGTTCAATCATGAAATTTACTCTACATTCCATACTCAAATTTGTGGCTAAATTCCAAATTTACATTTTTTAGGTTTTTCTTCAAAAACCCCAATTTTTCCCACAATTTCCCATATCAAATTTATGTAATGATCTTGTATTTAACTTGGAAATGAGAAGGAATCACTTACCTCTTGATGCTTGGTGAAAATCTCCCTTTGAAATCCTCCAAAATCGCTACAACCAAATGAAAAATGTGAGAGAAATGGCACAAACCCGACTTTAAAACATTCTGCCAAGGCCTCTTTCGCACCTGCGATCCAATGGCCGCTCCTGCGGAAATTCCATCGTAGGTGCGGCTCTGACTTGACCCAGCAAATTCCCGCTCCTGCGATCCCCTCTTCGCACCTGCGATTCCGCAGGTGCGACCAATTTTCCGCACTTGCGGCCTCCTCAGCTCCAGCCCCAATCTCGCACCTGCGGCGCCCTTAGCCGCACCTGCGATAAAAGCCTCGCAGGTGCGATTACACCAGATGACAACAACCTTCAGCCTTCTCCAACTTCAAATATTGATCTGTCAATAACCTGGAATCCACCCGGGGGCTCCGAGACCCCGTCCAGTCACACCAACCTGTCCCAAAATATGACACAGACTTGCTCGAGCCCTCAAATCACATCAAACAACGATGAAATCACAAATCGCACTCAAATCCAATTCATTAAGAACTTAGAATTTCAAACTTCTACATCCGACGTCGAAACCTACCGAATAACACCCGATTGACCTCAAATTTTGCACACAAGTCATATTCAACATTACGGACCTGCTCCAACTTCCGGAATTGCATTCCGACCTCGATATCAAAACTTCCACTTCCGGTCGGATTTCTCAAAAACCTTCAAATTTCTATCTTTAGTCAAATGACCCCAAAATGAACTACGGAGATCCAAATTCACTTCCGATCGCGCTCCCAATTCCAGAATCACCATACGGAGCTATTCCCAGACTCGGAATCCCACACGGACATCAACCTCACTGATATGCACTTCAAGCCCAAATTCATGAAATCCTTCTAAAATTCTAACTTCCACAATATACGTCGAAGCGCTCCCGGGTTATCCAAACCCCGAGTCGGACATACACCCAAGTCCGAAATCATCATACGAACCTGCTGGAACCTTTAAATCTTGATTCGGAGGTCATTTACTCAAAAGTTCAATCTTAGTTGATTTCTCCAACTTAAGGTTTCTGAAATGAGAATTTTCTCTCCAAATCAATTCTAAACTTCCTGGAATTTAATTCCGGCCACGCCCACGGGTCATAATACCTGAAACGAAGCTGCTCACGACTTCAAACCGTTGAACGACACGCTAGAGCTCAAAATGATCGGTCGGGTCGTTACATTCTCCCCCACTTAAACCGGCGTTCGTCCTCGAACGTGCCAAGAACTACTCTGGAGTTACCTGAAATCACTTTTTAACACCTCGAGCACCTGCCCGTGCTACCACAACCCAGTTGAGCACATTAGCTTGATCACACCTGAAGATTTATTCTCTTATCCATACAATAAGCTCAGAATTCATTCACACACCTGAAATTTCTCTGCCTGGCCTAGTTCCAACATATAAACACCGTATCGAGTACCACACGATATACCAGAACATAACCGCATACCTTTGCTGAATCAGCACCATGCATCGTATAACTCATCATCTGACCACGATGACACTCCCCCAACCTTAATAGCCAAAATTCCACGAATCTGATGCTCCTAATGCACCTCATGATATATATAGATACATCCTGCTATAATGCTGGCGATACCACCACAACGGAGGAAAAGCGCAGAAATTCATACTCAATTGCAGATTTAACAAATCCTTAAATACCTCATCTTGACTAGAATAATCACTTCATTATGAACCTGAATAATGGTATTTGTACACTTCACATAGCCTTATCGCACTGATCCCTGATACGATAATCTCGTCTCACCCAGTACGAACTACTCAGACAACAAACCACCCCAACATGACCAACAACCTCACATGATTCCACATCGCGCCAATAGGCCATAACTCGAACATGATAATAAGAAACGACTCAGGACGGAACTATTCAGCTCACGCAACTAATATGAATTCTTACCAGAAAATAGGAAATAAAATACAAGAAAATAAATACATATTAACCCTTCTCATCATCACACTGTTGCGGCGTGCAACCCGATCCGAATAACATACCCGTGGCGACGTGCCACCCGATCCAC